>JAODAL010013969.1:0-89174 GCA_025379985.1 Phyllomedusa bahiana
TTAAAGGGCCCCTGTAGGAAGATTTAAAAAAAAAAAAAAAAAAAAAAATCCACGGGGCCCCGCTCCGGGTCGCCCCCCGGCCGCTACGATTCCCCGCCGCATCTACGGCCCCTGCACAGGCGGCGGGGGTAAAGTGATCACCGCCCCGCCTACGTCACTGTGGGGGCCGGCGCCCGGCGGGTGAAGGCCCTAGCGCTTCACCTGCCAGGGAGATCAGGGAAAGCGCACCCAGGGGCCTGGGGCTCCGTGAACCGCCCACCCCCCGGGAGGGGACATTCCCCCCGGCTACCGGGCACGGTCTCTGGGCGCTGGACCAGGGCCCGGGGCCCGTCAAGACCGATGCGCGGGGGGCCCCCGGGGAGGGGCGGAAAGCCCCCCGGGGGGCCCCCATGGCTTGGGGGGCCCCCCGGGGGGATTCAGGGGCCCCCCGGGCCCGCCTGACCCCGGGCCACTGTATGAAAAGTTTCAGTTAAAACTACTTTGTTTCACATAGCAACCAATCAAGAGCCTCCCCTTTTTTTCCAGAGACTATATAAAATGAAAGGGGGCTCTGTTGGTTTGCAAGGGGAAAACAAAGTGATTTTTTAGACCTAGACACTTTTTTACAGGGCCCTTAGTGTTTAGAAACCCCCTTTGGGCAGGGCCACCGCATAGGGCTAAAAATGTTGGAAACCCCGACGGCTTTTGTTATGCGGACAGCGGTTTTTGGCACTGTTTTGCGCAAAAACGTGGTTGGTTTTTTTTTTTCCCGGGGCCCGGCAATTAATTCGGGAAACAGAGGGGAAAACCATGGGACTCTGGTGGAACATGCAAAATGTTGCAACCCAAACCGGATTTATAACGGCGGGGTTTAACGACCTGCCTGATAACTTTAGACGGGTTTTTTTATCGGAATTTTTGGTGGGGTTAAAATAGAAAATGCTGAAAAAGTGACGGTATTTCTGTGCGGTAGATAAAGCCTTAGTCCTAAAGTTTAAACAGCAAAGATTTCAAGTAGATTTTGGTGTAGATTCCACATGGGAATCAAATTCAATTACTCCACATTTTTAAGAAACCGCCCATAGGAAAAAGTCCACTATGGGAAAAAATAACATGCTACTTATTTCCATAGACTTAACAGAGAAAAAGCAAAGAAAAAGCTCAATTTTTAATGAAAGGGAAAGAGGAAGAGGGGAAAGGACGAAATTGGGGCATTCTGTCTAACCCGAATTGAGGTGATGCTGTGAGAGGGGAAAAAAAGGGTGCAAATTGTAACGTATTTCAGCTGTATTAGGGGAAACATTCGTGTAATTTCAACCCCGTGTTTTTGCTTTTTTTGTGGGGTTTGCTTCTGTCTCATCCTGTATCTGAGTTTTATGCTGGGAGAGGAAGCATTCAGGGCCACATGTATGAAAACTGTTTAGGTCTAAACTCACTTTTTCCCCAAAAGGCTACTATGGGCAAAAAGTGAGTTTTAGACCTAAACAGTTTTCATACATGTGGCCCTCTGTGTCTCTTTCTCACCCTGTTTCTGAGCCTTATACTGTGAGAAGGGAGGGAAAATGTGGTCTCTTCTCTTCAGACTATAGTTGAGCCTCGTACTGGGAGGGGAAAAGGTACATTCTGTCATTCTGTTTCAGCCTATATCTGGGCTTATGCTGTGAGAGGGGAGAGGGAGTAATCTATCTGTCTCAGCCTATATCTCAGGCTTATGCTGTGAGAGGGGAGAGGGTGTATTCGGTCTCTCTTTCTCAGCCTGTAGCTGAGTCTTAGGGCATGTCCCCACGGCACGGGTTTTCGGACGGTTTTTCAGCCGGTTTGCGGTTTTTCAGACCGCCTGAAAAACCGGCCAAAAATTAGCACAGTTGTGCTCTATGGAAAAAACGTGCAGCAGTCCCCACTGCACGGGTATTCCGCCTGATGGTTTTGCCGCCCGCGGTCCGGCGGCAAAACATTGAACATGTTAGTTCTTCTGTCCGGTTTTCCGGATGAATATGAACAATTCAATGGGAGGGGGGAGGGCTCATCCGCGGAGAAAAGACCGCCCCCTCTACCCGCCCCCCCCCCCCCCCCCCCCCCCCCCCCCCCCCCGCCCGCGGCCGAGGTGAAGGCCGCAAAACTGGACAAATACCAGCCGGCAAACCGGCCGGTATTTGTCCACTGCCGTGGGGATGCACCCTTATGCTGTGAGAGGGGAGAGGGAGTCTTCTGTCTCTCTGTATCGGCCTTTATTTGTGTCTTATGCTGTAAGATGGGAAAGCAGGAACGTAGCTACAAGGGGTGCAGAGGTATCAGTCGCTACCAGGCCCTGCAGCCTGAGGGGGCCAAAAAGCCCTTCTGCCACATAAGGAGATACCAGCATTGTAAGTGGCACATGGTAACATTGGGAGCCCATTTCACTTTTTACACTAAGTCCCCAGAGCTTCAAGTTACGCCTCTGTGGGAAAGGATGCATTCTATCTCTGTGTCAGTCTGTTTCTGAGGTTTATGCTGTGGGAGGGGAAAGGTAGCAGTATGTCTTTCAGCCTGTATTTTAGGCTTATGCTATGGGAGGGGTGCACTCTTTTTGTCTCAGTTTGTACCTGAGGTCTATGCTATGAGAAAGGAGAGGGCACATTCTATCTTGCTACCTCAGTCTGTATTTGCGGCTTATGCTGTGAGAGGGTGAATTCTGTATCTGAGGCTTATGCTTTCACAGGGAAGAAGGTGCATTCTGTCTCAGCCCATATCTGGGTTTGTGCTATGAGAGAGAGCATTCTGTCTCTTTGGCTTAGCTTGTATGTATGGCTTATACTGTGGAATGATATATTTTGTCTTGCTGTTTTAGTCTGTATTTGAGGCTTAGGGCACATCCCCACGGCACAGGATAAATACTGGTCGGTTTACCCGACCGGTATTTGTCTGTTTTTTGTGCCGTGCACACAGCCGCAGGGGGACCGCTTTTCTCTGCGATTCGCGAAGAAAAGCCATCCCCCTTCACATGCGCTTGTTCATATTCTGTCCGAAAATTAGACGGAAGAATGAACATGCACAATGTTTTCCGGGCGGAACCACCGGGCAGTGAGAACTGCTGCACGGGTTTTCCATAGCGGCCCGTGTAAAAGTTTGCGTCCGTTTTTTCAGACGGTTTTCAAAACCGCAAACTGTCTGAAAAACCGTCTGCAAACCAGTGCCGTGGGGACATGGACTTATACTGTGAGAAGAGAGGGGGTGCATTTTGTCTTTCTAAGCCTGTACCGGAGCCTTATGTTGGGAGATGGAACAAGGAGCAGAAGGATAAGGGCAGCTGATTAGTCAGAACCTACAGCTCTGTTAAAAGATTATTACTTTTTAAACCCCGCACTAGACGTTTTTTTATGATTGCGATTTTTTTTTTTTAAAACCCCTTTTTTAAAAAACAGAGAAATGCCCAAAAACCACTTTAAGTAAAAAAAAATAATCATAGAAATGATGAGATAAGATAGAAATACAATGCAAACAATGACCCCACTAAGATGCAATATCAATTGTGTAATGACTATTAGTTCAAGTAGAACAATTAGAATACAACAAATACACAAAACGGAACAATGCGTCTCCAGAGATGAGCCCCGACCAACCAGGACGACCCATTAAGGATGCTTGATCTAAGCATCACACAAAAAACAAAGTCACTGTGAGATAAGACACGTCAGGGCCCCGTTTTCCCCCAAGCCCCCCGCATTTTTTGGCATGACTACCATTTGGTTTGCAGATGTGTTTTGCTACTATAAGACTACACTAAAATAAAATATTTTGATTTTCTGTATAAAGGTTTGTCAGTTGATTATCTCTGATATAAACGACGATAATCATTGTATGCATGCAAGGATTCTAGGCAGGTTTCATCTTTTTCCTCTAGATCTCAATCAGTTTGGAACAGTATTTTTAGTTGCTTTAGAAATATACATTATCAGTGTGTGCAAAGACATAACATCAGTCTTATCAGCCTCATGATCTGCAAGACAAGAGTAAAAGCAGCTGTTTTCAAACCCACTTAGTACAATGAACAGTTCCCTTTCCACACATCGAACAGATTCCAACAGTGAATCAATGCACACATCACATTTTGAGTCTACATTTAGAGCGACATGTTTGACGGGGGGCGCCAAATCGGATCTTTTTTTCCTGTAAATGTCGCAGCCCCCTTCCTAGATTTTTAACCAGGCGCACCCAATACAGGTCCCTTTCAGAGCGCATTGGGATTTTAATGCGCCTGTGATCGGGGGCTTGCAAAGGGGTGCCCACTACAACTACAAAGCTAATATTTTAGCTTTTATACGGCAAAACCAGCGCATTACTCTGGAACAGGTAGAAGCACTTAAAAGTGGTTTAAACCCGACAGAAGTGTCACTTTGAACTAGAAATCTTTTCCCGTATAAACAGGGGTCATAGAGTCAGGTGCATTCTACACTACCAATGCGCACACAAAAAATGGCGCCTGGGCGCTAAAAATCATACCTGTCGCCTAGTATATAATGTAACAGCAGATTCCAGCAAAATTTCTGCCTAAAAATTGAGACTTTGTCCATTTTAAAAGGCAAAACTTCTCATAAAAACCCTGTCCACATCCTATGAAACCATTTAGTATATGCAATTAATAACATTGACACTAAAGGGCCACATGTATGAACCTGTTTAGGTCTAAAACTCCCTTTTTTCCCATAGGGCAAAAGAGTGAGTTTTAGGCATAAACAGTTTCATACATGTGGCCCTAAAAACATAGACAAAAGTGTTCCATGTCATGTTTCTGTCTACCTTTTTGATGTATACATTTAGGGCCTCATGTATGAAAACTGTCTAGGTCTAAGACTTTCTTTGTTGCCCATAGCAACCAATCAGCACGCCCCTTTCATTTCATATAGTGCTCTGGAAAATGAAAAGGGAGCTCTGACTAGTTGTTATGGGCAACAAAGAAAGTCTTAGACCTAGACAGTTTTAATACATGAGATACATAGAACTATATGATAGAGGAGATAATCTGAGCTCTGTGATATATAGGGTTATATGATAGAAGTTAGGAGCTGAGCTCTGTGATATATAGGGTTATATGATAGGGAGAAAGCTGAGCCTGGATAATAGGTTATATGATAGAGGAGATAAGCTGATCTCTGTGGAATATAAGGGTTATATGATAGAGGAGAGTAAGCTGAGCTCTTCCGATATATAGGGTTATATGATAGAGGAGAGAAGCTGACCTCTGTGATATATAGGGTTATATGATAGAGGAGAGAAGCTGAGCTCTGTGGTATATAGGGTTTTATGATAGAGTAGAGAAGCTTAGCTCTGTGATATATAGGGTTATATGATAGAGGGAGAGAAGCTGAGCTCTGTGATATATAGGGTTATATGATAGAGGAGAGAAGCTGAGCTCTGTGGTATATAGGGTTATATGATAGAGGAGAGAAGCTGAGCTCTGTGATATATAGGGTTATATGATAGAGGAGAGAAGCTGACCTCTGTGATATATAGGGTTATATGATAGAGGAGATAAGCTGAGCTCTGTGGTATATAGGGTTATATGATAGAGGAGAGAAGCTGAGCTCTGTGATATATAGGGTTATATGATAGAGGGAGAGAAGCTGAGCTCTGTGATATATAGGGTTATATGATAGAGGGAGAGAAGCTGAGCTCTGTGATATATAGGTTATATGATAGAGGAGAGAAGCTGAGCTCTGTGATATATAGGGTTATATGATAGAGGAGAGAAGCTAAACTCTGTGATATATAGGGTTATATGATAGAGGAGAGAAGCTGAGCTCTGTGGTATATAGGGTTATATGATAGAGGAGAGAAGCTGAGCTCTGTGATATATAGGGTTATATGATAGAGGAGAGAAGCTGAGCTCTGTGATATATAGGGTTATATGATAGAGGATAAAAGCTGAGCTCTATGATATATAGGGTTATATGATAGAGGAGATAAGCTGAGCTCTGTGATATATAGGGTTATATGATAGAGGAGATAAGCTGAGCTCTGTGGTATATAGAGTTATATGATAGAGGGAGAGAAGATGAGCTCTGTGATATATAGGATTTTATGATGGAGAGAAGCTGAGCTCTGTGATATATAGGGTTATATGATAGAGGAAATAAGCTGCGCTCTGTGATATATAGGGTTAAAGGATAGAGGAGAGAAGCTGAGATCTGTGATATATAGGGCTATATGATAAAGGAGATAATTTGAGCTCTGTGATATATAGGGTTATATGATAGAGGAGAGAAGCTGAGCTCTGTGATATATAGGGTTATATGATAGAGGAGAGAAGCTGAGCTCTGTGATATATAGGGTTATATGATAGAGGGAGAGAAGCTAAGTTCTGTGATATATAGGGTTATATGATAGAGGAAGGAAGCTGAGCTCTGTGATATAATGGGATAAAGGGTTATATGATAGAGGAGAGAAGCTGTGCTCTGTGATATATAGGGTTATATGATAGAGGAGAGAAGCTGAGCTCTGTAATATATAGGGAGTAAGCACTCGCTTGCACTAGGACGCCATCCTGGACCATCCTGGGAGTCATGCTCAGCTCTTGGGATCGCTATCCTTGGAAGAACGGTTGGCACACCAACATAAGATACTCCGCACACAGCTGTGCGTATATTTTAAAGTGCACTAGAAACACACTGCTTCTGTGTATAACATCATGGGAAAGTATAAATAAATTAGCCAAAATATCAGGAAGAGAATTGTGAACTTGCACAAGTCTGGATCATCCTTTGGTGCAATTTTCAGACACCTAAAGGTGCCTCATTCATCTGTACAAACAATTATACGCAAGTACAAACAAGATGAGAATGTCCAGCCATCATACTGCTCAGGGTATCTCTGAGATGAATGTGCTTTGGTCTGACATGTGCATATCAACCCAAGGACAAAAGCAAAAGACCTTGTGAAGATGCTGACGGAAGCTGGTAAGATTGTGTCATTATCGACAGTGAAACAAGTACTCTGTCAACATGGGCTGAAAGGCCACTCTGCCAGGAAGAAGTCATTACTCCAAAAGAAACATATAAAAGTCAGATTAATGTTTGTAAATGCACAGGAACAAAGACCTACATTTCTGGAGACGTGTCCTGTGGTGTGACGAAATGAAAATTGAACTGTTCGTCCATAATGACCATCATTACATTTGGAGGAAAAAGGGAGAAACTTGGAAGCCTAAGAACACCATCCCAACTGTGAAACACGGGAGTGGCAGCATCATATTGTAGGGTTGTTTTGCTGCAGGAGGGACTGATGCACTTCACAAAATAGATGGCATCATTAGGAAAGAAGCAACATCTCAAGACATCAGCCGGGAAGTTAAGGTTTGGGCGGAAATGGGTCTTCCAAATGGACAATGACCCGAAGAATACAGCCAAACTGGTTACAAAGTGGCTTAAGGATAATCAAGTCAATGTTTCGGAGTGGACATCACAAAGCTCTGAAAGTTTATGGGCAAAGCTGAAAGGCAGGTGCGAGCAAGGTGATCTACAAACATGACTCAGTTCCACAAGTTCTGTCAGGAGGAATGGGCGAAAATTCCTACCAACTATTTAGAGAAGCTTGTCGAAGGATCCAAAACGTTTGACCCAAGTCATACAGTTTAAGGGCAATGCTACCAAATACTAATAAAATGTACCGTATATACTCGAGTATAAGCCGACCCGAGTATAAGCCGAGGCACCTACTTTTGCCCCAAAAAACGGGAAAACTTATTGACTCGAGTATAAGCCTAGGGTAGAAAATGCAGTGGCTACTGGTAAATTGGATACCAATGGATACCAATAAAATTACATAGGCAGTTTAATGTCCCCCATAGGCAATTATAGGCAGATATATGGCCCTATATGCAGGTATAGGCAGGTATATGGCCCCATAGGCATGTAATAGGCAGTTATATGTCCCCCATAAGCAGATTATAGGCAGGTATTTGGCCCCATACGCATGTAATAGGCAGGTATATGGCCCCATAGACAGGTAAGAGGCAGGTATATGGCCCCATAGGCAGGTATAGGGCAGGCTGTAGGCAGGTATAGGGCCGGCTGTAGCAGGTATAGGGCAGGTATAAGGGCCGGCTGTAGGCAGGTATAGGCAGCTGTAGGGCAGGTATAGGGCTGGCTGTAGGCAGGTATAGGCATCTGTAGGCAGGTATAGGGCATCTGTAGGCAGGTATAGGGCAGGTATAGGCAGCTGTAGGGCAGGTATAGGGCTGGCTGTAGGCAGGTATAGGGCTGGCTGTAGGCAGGTATAGGGCTGGCTGTAGGCAGGTATAGGGCAGGTATAGGGCCAGCTGTAGGCAGGTATAGGCAGCTGTAGGCAGCTGGAGGCAGGGATAGGCAGCTGTAGGGCCGGCTGTAGGCAGGTATAGGGCAGGTATAGGCAGCTGTAGGCAGGCATAGGCAGTTTAAAAAAAATCAAAAACAATCACTTACCTGGCTCCCCGCTGCTCCGTCTCCCTCGCCGCTCCGCCTCCTCGCTGCTCCGGCCTCCGCGCGATTCCTGCATCTTCTCGGCACAGGCGGGTGACGTCATCAGGCCGCGCACGCAGCGTGATGACACACCTGTCTGTGCCGGAAACTGCGGGCGGCCGCAGACGCCCGGAGTCCACTGCGGAGCAGAGAGCGCTCGCTCTCTGCCCTGCAGTGGTATCCCTTCACTTATATGCGCTCCGGAGGAGTCGCATGTAGGTGAAGGGATCGCGGACAGTGCCCGGGCCAGCGCAGCGCCCGGACACTGTGCACTCACTCGGCCTTCAGTTATATGCGCTCTATGAGGAGCCGCATATAACTGAAGCATCCCTGTCGGCGCCCGGGCCATCGCAGCACCCGAGCGCCAACAGTGACTCGAGTATAAGCCGAGGTAGAGTTTTTCAGCTCATTTTTTGGAATGAAAAACTCGGCTTATACTCGAGTATATACGGTATGTACATTTTTTAATTTGCAAAAAGTAATAAAAATGCCTTAAAAATTATCTCTCTCTCAAATATAAATAATTCTGGCAATCCTGATTGACCTAAACGTGTAAGGTTTATTCTGATTTCATGTCAGATAGTGAGAAAAACATGTATATGTGTCTTTTTATATAGTTTATGTAAACAGCTGGTTTCTACAGTATCTAGAGCTTCACAGTGCGCCATTTTTTTTATATATTAATTAAATATTTGGTATGTGGATTGAGAATTTAGAGTAAACTATGCCACTGGGGCACTGCTGACGAATTCCATGCCTATTTTTCATTATTCCAGAAGGGCCCTTCCTGGAAATGCCAAATACCCATCTAAAAATAGAGCAAAGGGATAGAGCAAGTTCTTCACTTGTGCTGTGAACTGAAGAGCGACACCACGAATGCTGCAGATGTTTGTAAACACATGCGTTCGGGATTGCCTCTATGTTCAATTCCTTTATACCAAGGGCATGTAACTTTTTCATCTTTTAGGCCAAGTTACTTTTACTTAGATTTTAAGTGCCAGAATTCTGTTTTTATCTGCCATGTTTTGGGAAATTACATGGGGGCTAATGGCACAGATGAGGTGCAGGTGGCTATTTTTAATAGCTTATTATATTTACCCTTAGGCCTCGTTCACACGGCTTATTTCGCCGCGTATTTGCCGACGGATTGACGATTGTCAATCCGTCGGCAAATCCGTCCGAAATAAGTCACAGCCTATTTTCTATTGATTTCAATAGAAAATACGGCTCGTCGTTCACACGACGCGTAGTTCCGTTCGGATTGCCGCCGCGGATTGACGACGGCAATCCGGACGGAAAAACAATGTGCATGTCAATTATTTACGGACGGATTCACCACCTACAATGATTGGAGATGGTGAATCCGTCGGGAAATCAGTTACAAATACGTTCCACACTTAGTGGCACTTATTTGCAACTGATTTTCAACTGATTTCAGAACGTATTTACGATCGGCAATCCGTTGTAAATACGTTCTGAAATAAGCCGTGTGAACGAGGCCTTAGACCTATTTGCAAGAAAGCTTTGTGACCACCTTTCATCTGATCGCAGAGATTCTATTGGATCCCTATGGCACCTGGGTCCAGGCGCATCTGCTACCTTTACACCCACTTAACTTGTGTGATATTGAGTAACATAATTATTTTGCTTCACTTATCTTTTGCTGATTGTGAAGTAGGATATCTTTGTATGACATTTTTCCTATCTGGAGGATATGTTTTCATAAAAAAGGGCTATAAGATGTATCCGTCATATCTACTTTGCCTGGTTTCTATGGCTGCCTTTATTTTTTGGAAGGAAGAGAATTGCAACAGACACTTAGGGAGACACGTATGATCGGGTTTTTCACCCTTTTCTGCCATAAATTGCGCCTAAGTGAGCCAACTACGATGTGTAATGCGGCTAAGGAATGGGTTAGGCGCATTGTTCAAAAAACTTGAAACTTTCTAATGCGCCTAACATGAAGGGGTGTTCTGGGGGCATGTCGCACCACACTCATAATATTAGACACATCTATGAATGTGGTTCAGCAAAACTAGGCGCATTACTGCTCGGACAGGCAGACCCATTTCAGTGTGGTCTGCCTGAGGAGTTGAAATGGAGCTAGATTTGCTGTTAGGAAAAAAAATGTCCAATATTTCTCAACTTACACCGGTAAGATAATAACAAGTAATTTCTGATAATCATCAAGCGATATAAAATTAAATTATTTAAATGTAATAAAAAATGTTATCATATAAAATTAATATAAAAATATATAATGTCCCAAAAGTATATAAAAAAAAATCTCTTATAAATTGTATTTACATTTAATAGAATCTAAAACTAATTTTACATTAAATAAACCACTGATGATGTTGTTCAGTTTTTTTAAATTTTTGCTACGTTAAATCTGAAATTAATTTTTGCTACGTTCACCCTTTATTCTGCAGCACCAGCACAGCACAGGTATTGCTAGGACCTGTGGTCCACCAAGCAGGAAACTCCCATAGTTTCTATTCACTGACATGCTATTCTAATGACTTTTCTCTTATTTCCAGCCTATATATAGCCAAACGTTAGGCACATTACTAACGCGCCTAAGTTCCATAATACGCCTAACACACAGGCTAGGCGTGTCGAACTTTAGACCTCATTTATAATCACACAAAAACCACTTTCATACATCAGGCACATTATACACCGAAAACGAGACTCGACAATTCACTTCGACGTGCCTTCCTTCATACATGTCTCCCTTACTTTTTTCTTTTAAATTAAAGTCTGTGTTTTTCAAATGGAAACCGTTCTACTTTTGCATGTTAATGAAATGGGGGGTTTTTCCAAATTTTTCTGCAGAAACTATTTTTAGAAAAAAAAATTGATGCAAATTGATAACACCAAGGGCGACATGTATGATTTTTGGCGTTTTAACGCCAATTTTTATGCGCATAACAATAGCATAGAATGCGCCTGATTCATGAACCCGGTCTACTGCAGGCAATAAATCAGATGCATTCTAGCGCAACGTCAATTCTGGCTCAGGTAAACCACTTTGAAAGTGGTTTATCTGCTCCAGCAGTAATGTGTCTGGAATTGCCGTAACAAAGCTATAAATCTATAGCTTCATACGGTTCTAGTGCGCTCCGCATCCCCCCAAAATCAGGCGCATTACAAAGTGCCGCGGGGGCTCTGTAATGTGCCTGATATTGGCGTACATGCCATTTTAAACTATAGCAAACAAGGCTGCGCTAGATGTTGGGCTGAAAAGACGCAAGACTTCTGGTGCAGCCCCATTCTTACATGACCCCCAAATGCCTATCCATTTAACTGCACTATTAGAAAAATATAAGCTGATGCATAAAATAGCAACTATTTGCATTTAGCAAGCAGATGAATAAAAGTGTGATGTAGACAAGAGCTAGGGTCCTGTTCACACTTGCATTTTTACTTTCATTGTTCTGTTCTATATTAGGATCAGAACAATGAAAATACAGGTACGACTGATCCTTTTTACGAGATGGAAAGGAATAGTGCCTGAAGGACACCATTGACTATAATGGGGTCTGTTGGGTTTTCATCATGGATTTGGCATCTTAACAGAAAGAGTATTAATGCATGCTGCTCTATTTTGTGTGGCATTGTGTGTGGCATTTTTTGGAATCTCTGATAGAAGTTTGTAATCGAAGCTCCAAAGAAGATGTGAACCTACCAATATTTTAGAATTCACCAAATACAGATGACACCACAATTTAATGTTTGTAGGTTTATACATGTACTGTATGCTTTGTTTGCATATCCATAGAATGTATATGCCGACCCATTCATCCCCTACTGACTACTAAAGCTATACCCCATAAATAATAAACACAAGAAAATATTGCTGGACTAACAGATACCTTGGAGCCACTTCCAGTAATACTTAGGTTTAGATTATCTACACATATGACTGAAGGGCTCAGTGCTGTAAAATGGCAGGTGTCTCTTGCACCTGGTCGGTAAGGAATAGAAAGGGTCAAAAGACCAACAATGGCTCCAAGCCAAACTATCTTTCCTTTCAAAAACGGAGTATATGTTCTTGTAGGTGCACGGACACCTGTGCATCCACTGCACTTCTATTCATATTGCTGAAAGCAGTGAGTCTCATCCTGCGTGGCTACCTCACTAGACGTCCTATATTTTACCCTTGTCTTACCATATCTCATCCTCTTACTAGTGGTGTCCTTCCAAGTATAAAACATCTTAGATGACAAATGGCATCATAATGGTTTAGATGGGGAAGAAAAAAATAGATTCTGAGTGTATTCAGAGTTCCAACCAAGCACCCGTAGACAGAGATGTGTAAGCTACTAGAGACTACAGGACAGAGGCGTAACTGAAAGTTCCTGGGCCCCCATGCAAAATCCATAAAAGGACTTCCCACCTACCATGTGCCATTTGTAATATTGGTGTCTCCTTATGTGGTGGAAAGGCTCCTTATGCGGTGGCTTCATTGTCCTGTAGCGACTGCTACCTATGCACCCACTATAGCTGTGTCTCTGCTATAGGCACCAGAAAGAAATCCCAAAAATGAAGTGCTATCTGCAAATTTTTAGAAGAATTAGTCCTCCCTTTTTGAAAATGCAAAGAATCCCATGAGAACAAAGCAGGGACTCCTTTCCTAAGAGCATATGATGACCTTGCTTATAGGGGTATTCCCATCATGCTTCTCCTGTTTCGTGCCTGGTCTGTGCCAACCACAGGGAACAGAGACATGGCTAGGTATGCGCAGATCTCTTTGTCCACTTCTATGAAGCTCTGAGTGAAGCTGAGTGAGATTGGAATACCCCTTTAACTTTTACAAGATTCCAAAAGAATTAAAATCTATCATATTTTAAATATCAAGACTACCTATAATATACTCCTTTAATCCTACAGATAGACTTGAAAATCAGGATTGACAAATTATATGGAGGGCTGCTGGCTTTCTGGGAGCTGTAGTTTTGCAAAAGCTGGTGATACACAGTTTAGAGTCCACTGGCCTTTAGAATAGTAGATACAGTCTGTGCCACCATCAATAATGGGTGCGCTGATATTTACCTGAACTTCAGTGATAAAATTATCTCTGACTGGTAATGATGTTGGTTGATGAATTGACTGCACTCAAAACTTTCGTTGTTGCAATAAACACAAGAAAATTTTATTGAAGAATTCTCTACAGGCTCCAGTAGATATGTAATATTTATAAGTGACTGTGAACCTATTGACGTTTCGGTCATCCGACCTTTTTCAAAAAAGTCATAAGGCAGAAGATATGTCTGGAGTGTGAAAATGGGCCGTAGCCCAAAAAGAGCAAGGAGCCAGAATTCTCTCCCCTGTAGAGCAGAAGTCCTCAACTCCAGTCCTCAAGGCCCACCAACAGGTCATGTTTTCTGGCTTTCCTTAGCATTGGACCGGTGATTTCATTATTGTCAGTGCACTCTGTGGGATATCCTGAAAACATGACCTGTTGCTGGGCTTTGAGGACCGGAGTTGGGGAGCCCTGCTGTAGAGAATCCTTCAATATAATTTTCTTGTGTTTATTGCAACAACGAAAGTCTTGAGTGCAGTCAATTCATCAACTGACTTTGAAGTTTTCCTGACTAGCACTTATTCATCGTTACATTGGAGTGCCTTTCCCTTCTCTATACTATTTGATAAGGATGTTGTTCTTGTCTTATAGTATTGTAAAAGACTTTTGAAAGTAGGTCCCTTAGGTCACTTATAGACAAAGCAGTACATCCATATAGTGATACACATACTATATATCGTCTTAGAGGTCTTATGTTTTCATCATAGGCAGACAGACAGACAGATCTAGAACAGTGTTGTTTCATGGACACAAGTCTTATCTATGTCTTAATAGGGCAGATGGACTTTAGACGGGAATCCACTGCTTGGGATCCCTTTCTCTCTATATGATCAGCTCCGCTTCAATTAGACGTAAGTCATCCATTTACTACAAAAATGGGCATTCTCCTTCTGATAGATAGATACAGATATAGATAGATGATATAAGATAGATGGTATAAGATAGATAGATAGATAGATAGATAGATAGATAGATAGATAGATAGATAGATAGATATCTAGTACAACAGATTCTAGACGATCTGCTGTGTTGGAATATAAGGGCATTGAAAGATGAGATAGATGAAAAATTGTTCATGCCAAATAACCAATCTGCATCCTTGAACTTATGACATTGTCATTCGAAACAACAACACCCTTCATAGATCAGCAGTAAATGACAATACATTTAGAAAATGGCTGACTGACTGCAATTTCTTATGCATCCTTAACCTTTCTTGAACTATATTAAGTCTATTTGTTAAGAAACTACTTAAATACAATTTCATGGAATTTAGTAAAAAAAAGCAAGCTTTTACATAGTATCCATACCAGCTATCCCATAAAAAAACAAATGTACCGTAACTGTATATATATATATATATATATATATATATATGTGTGTGTGTGTATATATATATATATATATATATATATATACAGTTAACACTTGTTTATGTGTGTCTATATATATATATATATATATATATATATATATATATATATATATATTCTAATATTGGGGTATATAGGGACGGGTGGGTGGCCAATAGCTGTCATCCCATCCATTCAGGTTTCTAGCAGTCCATTTTTTCCTGTAGAAATCCATCTCATGCCATATATCCCTTTATATATCAGGTTAAGAGACATCAATATGAGCACTAAACACTAAAGTTAGATTCACATCTGTCTTAGAGGTTCCAATTGCAGACTCCATCCAAAATGATAAAAAAAAAATAGCGCAGCATGCAATATTTTTAAAATGTCGGGTACCATGTAGACAATGGATGAAACAGATCCAGCACCACCTCTGGAACAATGTCTCTGATGCAGATGTGAACCTGGTAAGGATGTTATCACACATAATGTATTGGAAAGGCAGAAGTGGATATACTGTAGTATGGATATAGTCCTTTCTTTCTACTCTTTTATAAGGATTCTATGTGGAAGGATCAGCAATCCATCTGTACAATAGAGAGAAGTCCTCAGCACACCGTTATGATGCTTTTGAATTTCCATTTGGACTTTATTTCACATAAACAGTAGTGAAATGTCTCCAAAATAGTGAACATGTGATAGGCACTATAGGAATATAGACATCACATCCAGACTTGAAGAAGGTTTTCTGCTCGGTTGCTGTTAACTGTCATCAGAAGACATCTAGTTTGGTGCAACAAGGGGGAATGTATGGCATGGAAGCATACGTGGCATGTATGGAGGCATTCCTTTATTTCCTATCCTGGCTCATAAAACTTCAGTGGCATTTTTACAAAAAAAAGTCAGTGTAAAACCACCCTAAGGCCATGTTCACACGGCTTAAAATGGGCCGTATTTCGGTCCGTAATTATCCGCCGGAGTGCGCCTATTACGGGCCGAAAACAGCCCATTCATTACGGTAATCCACAGTTCTCATAGAGAACTATGGATTCCGTCTCCTCTCCCCGCCCGGCGAAGCTGCCGGGCGGGGAGATAATTCACATGTGAATTACTAGCCGCAAATACGCACCGCTAGCAATTCAAGTCTATGGGCTGGCGAAGTGCCGGCCCCCTGCTCAGTCCCCCGCTCCCGCCCCGCCCCCGGTCACACGGCGTAATTGCGGGGCGTAATTACGCCCTGCAAATACACCGTGTGAACCTAGCCTAATAATCTTTATTTTAATGCTGTGCCACCCACAGCCAAAAAGCTCAGACACTGAAAATCCCTTTTAGTCATTATCGTTTCTATAGACCAACTTTTACAACTGGACAATTTCACGATTACTAGGAAGCAATTTTCTGCATACGTAAATCAACACCTGGGAGTCCCGGTGACCTCACAAGGGAGTGGAACTGGTTAACTTTAACCTATTCCAAGCCTAGAGTGCAGCTTCCTATATGGTGAATACATGTCCTAGACTAGTCTCCTTTTCTGGCTTCCTCTAGAGTCCAGGCTCTTGTGTGTCAGGCAGCACCGCCGAGGTTTATATTAATGATTCCTGCATGTTTTAGTTAAAAGCTTAACGTGTTTGCTTTTGTTTTAAACGTTTCCATTCTGTACTTGAATTCTTTGCATGCCTGAACTAGTGCTCTACCTGCCGATAAGCAAGCTCCATTCAGCATATACACTGTGGAGCTTCCTTCTGCCCCTCGGTTAATGGAGCATTTAGTACAAGGCTTGTTCATCTTGTTTTATGGGACTTCTGTATTTATGTAATGCAACAGACTAATTAATTTGCAGGTTTATAAACGAATGGAAAGGGCAATTCTGTTGTTAACAAGATTGCAGACGTGCCAGATTAGCAAATGTTCTGGTAACTGCATAAAAATTTAACAAATTTTTAAAACAGGTAACTTTAAATCTATACTTTTCATTATTGAAAAGTGTTGTTTCATGAACACAAGCCTTGTCTGTGTCTTAATAGGGCAGATGGACTTTAGACGGGAATCCACTGCTTGGGATCCCTCTCTCTTTATATGATCAGCTTCATTTCTATTAGGCATAAGTCATCCATTTACACCAAAAATGGGCATTCATCTGAATGGTCAATATGTAATACTACACTTCCTCTGCAGTGTCAGCTTCAGAGGCTTCCCCAAGCAAAATCAGCCAGGGGTGCAGCTATCATGACCTGGATTGAACTGCAGGTGGCCACTTATTTCACCTGTAACACCTATATAAATGAACAAGTGGCCATGCAATACATGTTTGTACTGAGACCAGCAGGGTGGGATCTACTCTGTGCAGCAGCCCTTTGCTTTGGTACAAATAGTGATGTCCATTTGCCATAAACATACATACAGTTGTGCTCAGTTTACATACCTGGGCAGAATTTTTGCTTTCTTGGCCTTTTTTCAGAGAATATGAATGATAACACGTTTTCTCCCACTCATGTTTCGTGGTTGGGTGAAGCCATTTATTGTCAAACTACTGGGTTTTCTCTTTTTAAATCATAATGAGAACCAAAAACATCCAAATGACCCTGATCAGAAGTTCACATACCCCAGTTCTTAATACCGTGTATTGCCCCCTCTAACATCAGTGACAGCTTGAAGTCTTTTGTGGTAGTTGTGGATGAGGCTCTTTATTTTCTCAAATGGTAAAGTTGCCCATTCGTCTTGGAAAAAAGTCTCCAGTTCCTGTAAATTCTTGGGCTGTTTTGCATGAACTGCACTTTGCTTGAGATCTCCCCAGAGGGGCTCAATGATATTGAGGTCAGGAGCCTGAGATGGCCACTCCAGAACCTTCACTTTGTTCTGCTGTAGCCAATGACAGGTCGGCTTGGCCTTGTGTTTTGGATCGTTGTCATGTTGGAACGTCCAAGTACGTCCCATGCATAGCTTCTGGGCAAATGAGTGTAAATTTGCCGCCAGTAATTTGCTGATAATGTGCTGCATTAATCTTTCCTTCAACTTTGACCAAGTTTCCTGCGCCTTTGTAGCTCACACATCCCCAAAACCTCAGTGATCCACCTCCGTGCTTTACAGTAGGAATGGTGTTCCTTTCATCATAGGCCTTGTTGACACCTCTCCAAATGTAACGTTTATGGTTGTGGCCAAAAAGTTCGATTTTGGTCTCATCACTCCAAATGACCTTGTTCCAGAAATTTTGAGGCTTGTGTCTGTGCTCTTTGGCATATTGTATGTGAGGTACTTTGTGGCATTTGCGCAGTAAAGTGCCTCCTTATTGTGCATCTTGAAACAGCCGCACCGCTAGTTTTCAGAGAGTCCTGTATTTCAGCTGATGTTATTTGTGGGTTTTTCTTTGCATCCCGAACAATTGTCCTGGCAGTTCTGGACAAAAATTTTTGTTTTTCTACCTGACGGTGGTTTGATTTTTACAGAGCCCCTGATTTTCCATTTGTTAATCACAGTTTGAACAGTTTCAACTACCTTTTCCTGTAGATTAGTTGACAATTCTTTTGCTTTCCCCATGACTCACAATCCAGAAATGTCAGTGGCTGTCTGAATCCCAGAAACTCACTCAGCTTTTATGCACACACACTGATTACACGCAAATAGGTCACAGGTGAGGATGTTACCTTTAGTAGCCATTCAAACCCATTTGTGTCAACTTCTGTGCATGTTAACAGGCCAAAATCACTAGGGTATGTGAACTTTTGATCTGGGTCATTTGTATGTTTTTGGTTGTCATTATGATTTAAAAAGAGAAAACACAGTAGACTGACAATAAATGACTTCACCCAACAACTAACCATGAGTGGGAAAAACGTTTTTGTGTTATCATTCATATTATATTGATGTTATAAACCATTGAAGGATCACATCATGGTTTTAATTTATCGAAAAAAACATGTGCAGCAACCAGCAAAAGCTTTACCTGAACTCAGTTTAAATCTGGCCATTTTTTTCTTTGGCCCAAGTCTTCTTTACAAATGTTGGGAACTATGTTGGGGATCTCTGTATTGGGGACACTAGATAAGTAAGACTGCCAAAAGCTTATTAAAAATTGTTATTAAAGGGGTTGTCTCACCATGATGTTTCACAGAGCCTGCTCTTCAAATCCAGCTTCATGCTCCCACTTCCTGTTCAGGCCGTGGGCAGTTCTACAACAGTGACCGACATTTCAGCTCTGCTATTCCTAGCTGAGCCTGTTAGAGGGACATTGTTGATAGAGGGGTCTAAAAGCAGGACACAGAGCTACAGAGCTCTAAAAGGTTAAAGAAAGTCAGTAAGAAATATAAACAAGCTCCTGTGTTGCTGGTAAGAAACAGCAAGGAGGGACGTCACCACCCTGACCACCTCTAGAGCATTTTAGGGCAGAGAGAGGTTGCTGGCAAACTTGGGAAACTTGCAGGAGATAAGAACTGCTCTAGCTCTGAAAGGAAGCAAAATCTGAACAGCAATGTATTTGGTAATAAGTTTTATTTAGTTATGAGTACAGCCGTACACACCTCTCCCCTGAATTCATAACTCCCATAGAACAAAATAGTGAGTTATGCACAAGCGCAACCAGCTCACCGTTCTGAGCCAAAACTTTCGAGGGCCCATTCTCGAAAATCGTGTACTTCCCAGAATTAGGACCAGCATCTATCAGACTTTGATGGGATAGCTAATCAATATGATATCAAAGTCTATGGTGGGAACACAATTGTAATTAACAGTACTGTCGGTCACAACATTTATGTACAGTTGGGTTGCTGTAGTAATAGTGAGAAGTATTAGGATCTAAAGGTTTTTCTATCAGACCAGAATGATCCCAGCTAAGTAAATGGCTATAAATCATATATAAGTGGCCTTGACTTGTTATTGCTGCTCTGATGATTCAAGTCTACACACCATAGCATTGTTTAATTTTGGTTCGTAGCGACTGTCAAACCCAAACATTTCTCATCCTAAGAGAAGGGTGTGCAGATTCTGTGATGTGCAAAAACCTTAGTATGGCTTAGTCATCTGTCTCAGGGTCCATTATGTATATGTCATGGAATAGTCGCATAGCCATGGATAGATTAGGCTAAATGCAGCTAAGGGAGGTAGGTACAGAGGAGTTGAAAGTTATATGGGGAGCAGCAGAGGAAAAAAGTATAAACCTTTGAATGGGAGCTGTCACTCACCAATTTCCTGTAAATAAGAGATTTGCATTATTCCCTATCAGGTTGGAACTAACACAGGCAGTGTCAGACTGGGATGCCTGGAGCCCACCAGTGGAGTGGATTCTTGGGGCTCACCAGGGGAATTAATTCTTGGGCCCAACAGTAGAGTGGATTCTTGGACCCACCAGTGGAGTTGATTTTTGGGGCCCACCAGGGGAGTTGCTTGTTGGAGCCCTCCAAGGGAGTTGCTTGTTGGAGTCCTCCTTGGGTGTTGGTTCTCGGTGCCCACCAGTGGAGTTGATTCTTGGGGCCCACCAGTGGAGTTGATTCTTGGGGCCCACCAGTGGAGTTGATTCTTGGGGCCCACCAGTGGAGGTGATTCTTGGGACCCACCAGTGGAGTTGATTCTTGGGGCCCACCAGTGGAGTTGAGTTCTTGGACCCACCAGTGGAGTTGCCTGTTGGAGCCCTCTAAGGGAGTTGCCTGTTGGAGCCCTCCAAGGGAGTTGCCTGTTGGAGCCCTCTAAGGGAGTTGCCTGTTGGAGCCCTCCAAGGGAGTTGATTCTAGGTGCCCACCAGTGGAGTTCATTCTTGGAGCCAAGCAGTGGAGATGATTCCTGGGGCCTACTAGTGGATCTGATTCTTGGGGTGGGACTGATGTGACTGATGACAATCTCTGAAATATGCACTATTTAAGCACGAGGAACTAAATAATACCATGTTTTACTTTTTCTAAACTCATATTTCTTTCTGCGTTCTGGTGGTGAACAAAACATGTTAAGTCATCACACTGGACTTCTAATTAAGCATGGTACCTGTTTTTTGTTCATGGCAGCATTTTCTTTATAATATAACTTGAGCCATTGTAAAGGTAAATTGATTTACTTAGCTCTCTATTTAAAAGAGTATTCCAATCTTAAGAAATAATGGAAATTTACTAGTATATACCAATACTTGAAGGGGTTGTCCCCTTTATATTGTTATTATTTATTATGTATATCACAGGAAATCATACAATTTTCACAGGTATGTGTATTAAAACTACTGCTCCTGTGCCTCCTTTATAGTAATGCAGTAGGCCTCTATCTTGAATTACAAAAAAGCCCCTATTCCTGTATATAGTAATGGCTGCCATGAAGTAACTAAACATGGCATTAGTCATGTGGCCTCCTGGCAGTCAGCAGTAGGGTCACGTGACATCTTTGGGGTAACTGAATGAAATAATGGTGGAATAATTACTATTAATCTGGTTATTCCAGCAACTTCTTCACTGTGTGTCCTTACTTGTATAACTGCTGTTTCTAGGGGATGTCATATTTCTAGTAATATTAACTGTAAGAGAAATAAAGGGAAGAAAAATGAGACAGAGAGCAGAATGTGTGGTGTCTTCAACACAGACACGATAAGATGCTGCTGAAGGCAATAATACTGGAAAAATTCTGCATCTCAATGTACACTACTGTTACCTGGATACCAAGGTCACATGACCTGTGTGGTGGTCACATGATAAGATGCTGCTGGAGGTAGTAATACTGGAGAAGTTCTGCTCCTCCATACACTACTGTTACCTGGGGTACCAGGGTCACTGACCAGGGGTGGTCACATGAAAAAGACGCCCGCTGGATGTAGTAATACTTGAGAAGTTCTGCTCTGCCATACACTACTGTTTCCTGGATACCAGGGTCACATGACCTGTGTGTTGGTCGCTTGATAAACAGCTGGAGGTAGTAATACCGGAGAAGTTCTGCTCCTCCATACACTACTGTTACCTGGATACCAAGGTCACATGACCAGTGTGGTGGTCACATGATAAGACACTGCTGGAGGTAGTAATACTGGAGAAGTTCTGCTCCTCCATACACTACTGTTACCTGGATACCAGGGTCACATGACCTGTGCGGTGGTCGCTTGATAAACAGCTGGAGGTAGTTCTGCTCAATAATCTACTGTTGCCTAGAAATCAGGGGTCACATGATCTGTGTGGTGGTCACATGACTGTTTTGTCCATACAGTTACTGCATGGCAGTCATTACTATGGACAGGAATGTGGGCTAATCCATTTTTTCTAGATAGGGGCTTACTGCATTGGTATAAAAGAGGTAAAACTTTTAATACATGTATATTAGAAAATTGTGTGATTTCCTATTATACACATAATAAGTAAAAATAAAATCTAAAGACCTTTAAAGGTAGGGGTCTAACTGTTCTGAGGCTATCCAATATACTGTTACTGAGCCCCATTAATATGATCAGGAATTTTTTAAAAGGCTCATGGGAAATGAGCTAGGGCTGTGCAGTGCTATCTATTGGATATAGTATTCATCATTTCATATTCAACTCACTGAGCCTTGTAATGTGAAGGGGATTTAAGCCAACCATATATTAATCTGCAGACAGCTGTTTTGGGGTTTTTGCCTCTTATTAATGCAGAATAATAAAATACTGGTTGGCTAGATGAGAGGCTCTATGCATAGCTTGAAAGTGGTAAAGTTCCTTATTAGGAAGAGGCACCATGTAGGTGTGTGGAGACTTATTCACCAGTAGTTCCTCCACTGAAATTTAGATATATTCTAGAAGGCTCATGTAAAATGAACTAGGACTGCTATCCTCCCTGCTATCTGCTGTGTGCAGAATATCCAGTGTATCCAATGAGATGCCGCTGCACACTGCTCTTTCTTAACAGAGAGAAACTTCTAGAACACAAGGCAACAGGCTGAAGTGGCAGCTTATAGGAATACATAGAGGACTCTGCAGTATGTGTCCGATCACTGAATAATACATTTTCTTTATGCTGTGTGAAAAAAGGCAGGTGAATGGTTGTACAATTTTCCTTTGATTGCTGGCAAAATTTGGGTCCGGCCAAAACAGCTGTACTTGATCTGAATCACGCCACTATCTTTCATAATTCACAGCATTATCTTTTATAATAGTCTATGCTGCACTGTAACGCAAAATAAAAAGTCTTTCTTTAACCCCTTCACGCCCTGCGGTGTAAATATGCTGTGGTGTGAAATGAGTGTGGAGCGGTCTCACTTGCTGAGCCTGCTCCATACGCGATGGGTGTCAAATGTTAGTTACAGCTGACAGTGGCTGCTAACATCAGGGATTGGAGCCAGCTCCTATTCCTGCTGTTTAATCCTTAAGACTTCCCAGCACTCATAGCCGCAGTGTATAAATGAATGAGGAACTGTGCTGTGTACTGTTCTTCCCCTGGACTACCTCCCCTTGCTGCGATGAGATAGCGGGGTGTGGAGCGGCTGCTAAGGGAACCGGAAGCCAAATGAAGCCTAATGAAGGTTTCTGTAGATCCCATAGGAAGAAAGTAATGTGAGTGCCATCTTGGTACACTGTTCTGCATTATATAAATGATGCAGACTGGTGTACAAGTGATTATGCTCCCTATGAGTCAAGTATCCTAGCCGGATTACATGTAAAAAAAAAAAAAAAAAAGTTCTAAAATTATAAAAAAAAAAAATCCTAAAAAATATTAAAAGTACAAAATACCATCTTTTTAACATTTTACAAATAAAAAAATAAAAAAGTTACACATAATTGTTATTGGCGCATCAGTAAAAGTCTATTAAAATAGAACATAATTTATCCTGTATGGTGAACACTAGAAGAAAAAAGAATCCCCCCAAAATTGTAATAAACAGTGATCAAAAAGATGCATGCATCCCAAAATGGTCCCAATAAAAACTACATATCAGTCTGCAAAAAAATAAAAATTGGTCACAGAAAATGTTGCTGCAGCGCAAATTTAAAAAATAGAATAATTGTTTAAATTGTTTTAAAAATACTAAAACATAATAAAAACTGTACAAATTTGGGTGTCATCATATTTGTAGTGACCTACAGAATACAGTAAGCAAATTATTTGTACCAAACATTGAACCTCGTAAGTTTGAAACCGACGCAAAAATGGCGCAATTGTAGGTTTTTTTAGGTTCCACCCAACATGGAATTTTTTGGGGGGTTTTGCTATACATTATATAGTACGGTCATTGGCACCATTAGAAAGTACATCTTGTCCCACAAAAAGCAAGCCCTCATACCACTATGTAGACGGAAAAATTTTCAAAAAAGTTACGGCTCTCAGAAGGAGGGGAGGGACAAAAGTAAACCAAAAATCTGAAAATTGTTGCATCATTAAGAGGTTAACGTTCAATTAAAAATAAACCCTTACATGCAGAAATGGCGGGATTCTTGCATTTCTTGAAATATATGGTTCTCCATTATAAGACACGGCTATTATTTGTAGCTTGCACTGTACTGTGTCCTCCTTTGTGCTTTAATTTTCATTCCTTCTGAGTTGTTCATCTTGATAACACTTATAATGTAGGCTAGTTCCCATTTCTTTATACTTTAAATAAAGTGGACTTCAAGGCCAGTCCAAGAAGTCTTTGGCTAAGTCTACAATGCAATGTGAAAATGCCTTCCAAAATCCGACAGCATTTTCATACCGCTGGATCGCGCTGCACCGCCATTTTTTTGCATGGTTTTTACACAAAAAGTGGTCGGATTTCGGATTCCCGGCGGCCCATTACATTGGAGCTTGACGGCGGTCCAGCGGCATATACAACATGTTCTATATTCCGCCGGACGGGTTTAGGTTTTGGAAACCTTCAGTAAAAAATCTGTGCTGTGTAGACTACAGCACAGATATTCTATTAGGGCTACACAGCGCTGGGTACAGCCGGATTTTCGGCGGATTCAAAATACTGAGTCCGCTGAAAAACCAAACATAATCCTGTGCTGTGTAGACCTAGCCTTTGAGGCAGCAGCTTTATCGGGGGGGGGGGATGTGAATTCATGGAAAACGTGAATAGTGCGTAGGCATGAGATACCAACAGTGAACACATGATGGACATTATAAATGATTCTTCAATATAATATTTGGAGAAATGCCTAAAAAATTGTCTCAAAATGAGAAATGATCTTCTAATTATAAATAGGTTTTTTGTGAATGCCACATCTTACTGTACGTGTTCAGTTTTGCTGCGTTTTCCCTTGTTTTCCATCTTTAAGCCCCACACCTCTCTTAACTTTCTTTACTTAACGGCATAAAAAGATTGTGCTTTTTTTTACAATCCTACTTTTCCAAACGGGCATGTTTAGTGCGCACGTGCCTGAAGCTAGATGAATGTTACAGCTGGCATTTACAGTAATCCATAAAGGGCAACGATTTGATTCAAGTGTGCTTGCCTCTTAGGGAGCAGACATTTTGTTAAATACAGTGAGGCTACGTCTACATTGCACAGGAAAACAATCGTATCTTCGGTTCTTTTAGTTTTTTAAAAGCCCCAAAAAAGATCGATCGTTCCTCGGCCCCATAGGTGGCAATAGCAAAGACGGCTGCAGTCAACAGCTCGTTTTTTCTCCGCCCGTTCTTTCGGGCCGGGCGTATTAACAACATTTGTATAATACGCCGGGTGTTTGGCTTTTTGCCCTCTTCCCATACAAACTATTGTATGGGTGACTTGGGAAAAACCGAGAAGGGACCGCGGTTTTTGTACAAAGGTACAAAACCCGGGGGCCCTTTGCATCGGAAAAAAGGGCCCGCTTTCAGGCCTTTTTTGCCCGGCGTGGGCATAGCACAGTCACATAGAACTTGTGGTTTCATGTTGTCCAAGCCACAGTCTACCTCACTGCTGCAAAGTGTATTTTACTTTAAACGCCTTGGGCCAGGATTTTTAGAAAAACTTTAAAAAAAATAGCCGGGGATAAGAAGAAGCATTCTTCCCCCCCCGTACCCTGACAGTCTCTCTATAGCAAACAGGACTTTTTTTATTCTTCAGGCACCATAACATAAGGGTATCACAGTACCCGAGGGAGCATGGAGTGGGCTCACTGGCTAAACCTGCTCCCAACGTGGCAGGTGCAGGCTGCTAGATACAGCTGACACTCGCCGGTAACAGCAGAAATCAGAGCCGGCTCTGATTCCGTGGGGAACATGTATAAAAAACTTTTTTTGGGTCTAAGACTTTTTTGTTGCCCATAAAACCAATAAAGCCCAAAGCAACCAATGAGTGCTGTTTCATTTTTTCAAGCACAGATAAAATGTAAGGGGGAAACCTGATTGGTTGCATGGGAAAACAAAGAAAGCGTTTTCATACATGGGCCCCGAAATGATTGCGAGAGGGGTATCTGAATGGGGAATGTGCGTCACCGTTCCTCTCCACATTTGGGCACCTAAACTTTTTAACTTTTTTCCCAGGGGGGACAAAGCCTAATAAGGTTTTATCTCCAATTTACTGCTTTTATGACTTACTGCTATAGGCGTGTTCTCACAATGCTATTTCACCGAGTCTGTTCTTCACAGCCAGCTTCAGGCTCACACTTCCTGTTCAGGCTGTAGGTGGATCTACTGAAAATGAAAAATATCACTTTTTTTTTTTCCTGGGAACCTGTTAGGGGACTTTGAAAAAGGGAAAGGGGTTTTAAAGCAGGGCACAAGTCTGTAGAGCTCTAAAGAAATAGACTTTGTCGGTAAGAAATATAAACAAGCTCCAGCTGCATGAAGTGTCTCCAACCCAGCTATGTTGTGTAACCCAGGGAGGCTTTTGTACACAAGCAGGAGATAAGAACTTCTGTAACTCTGAAAAGAAGCAAAATCAGAACAGCAATGCCTATAAAAAATCTTTTTTACCTTTGCCTCAGCAAAAACCCTATTCAATGTGGTGAAATACCATTTAAAGTGGGGTTTTTTCAGAAATACCTTAACATTTTAGAGTAAAACACACTTAAACACACTTTAATGCTGCTCATGATTCAGGCAGCATGAAACTGATGACAGGCGAACTTGAAAAAAATTCTCCACATAAGAAGTGACATCTAGAATGGAGAACCCATATGATTTTGAGTTACTAGAAGTTTACAAAGTGCATGAGCAGTCTGTGGATTAAACTGTGTAATGCTTCACTGTGGTGGAACTGCAGAAGAATTAAGCAATTCCTGCCATATTCAACCACCAATGACAGCAGATCACTGGGGTTCCCAGCGGGCACCCTAAAATAAAGTTTTTGTCTGGGATCCCTCTAAATAATGGCAACTACTTTAATTTTTCCCTCAAATTCAGTCAAGCAGGGGTGTCAAACTGAGCCCTCCACGTTGGTAAACACAACTCCCCTCGCATTTGTATATCTATAACATGGGCATGGGGAGTTGTAGTTTCCCAACAGTGGAGGGCCGCATTTGAACCCCGGGATAAGGACGGGAAAAAACCCAGGTCCTTGCTCCACCCGTTTATACGCCTTGGAAGAGACTGGTTGCTATGGAGCTGCTTCCTTAACAACCACACTGTTGACTCTCAGTAGGCCTCAGTATCAAAACTGTCAGGAAAACTGGCCTTGTTACCCATAGCAACCAGTCAGAGCTCAGCTTTCAATGTCCAATTTTTGTCACACAGTTTTTAACAGTGAGGTGTATTCTTGCAACTAGACTGTCACAAAAATCTGATTAGCTAAAACCTAAATCGGCCCTGTGCGGCCAGAAAGTGGGATGGTGACCTGGTCCTAGTCACTCAAAGCCTTTTCCTGTGATGATGATGACTGCAGTGATGATCACATTTTTACTAACAATATGTTTGGATGGAGAGAACCTTTTTCCAGACAATTAGTAAATCCAAATATAAGCATCTCTTCTTCTTCAGACTTATGCATGTTAACTGAAATCAAAATTATTATGTAGCCAAGGAAAGCTTGTATACATAAGCAGGAGATAAAATCTCCTCAAGGTCTGAAAGGAAGCAAAAAAATTTAAAACTAATTATTTTTGGGAATTTCCCTTTTTTACCTTTACCCACTGTTGAAAATAAATTGAAGAAGTGGTGATAATATCCCTTTAACCCTTTTAAGGGGGTTTTTTCGCACAAAGATTTTCTTTTAACAATAGGGAAAAGGAAAAACAGACTATTGCCAAATACAGTACATGCGTTTATTTTGCTTTATCTGGGGGTAAAAAAAGATGTTTTCTTTGCTAGGGTACATAAGTTAAACCACCTCTCCCCCCCCTTTCTTCTTCTATTTCTCCATTAGCTTTCCTCAGACCAGGGGCTCTTTTAAACCAAGTTATGACAATTTTAAACTCTTATAGCTGTGTAGCTTTGTGCACTACAGATTATAAACTTCCCGCACTTATATCATTGTAACGGAAAACTAGGATAGCAGACGATATTCCAGCCTTGCTACGGGGCCCCCACAGCCTACCAGGAAGTGGGGGACGAAGGTTTTGTAAAAAACATGGTAACAACCCCCTTTTAAAACCGGTTGTTTTATTTTCTGATCGTTTACTTTTCCTCCCCACTTTTTAAAGCAAAACTTCTCTCCATCTACATAGACATGTTTTTTGCATGACAAGATGTACTTTTTAATGGTGTCATTGACCATACCATTCAATGTACCTTGAAATTAGAAAATTCTATGTGGTACCATTTTGGAATACGTGCAGCATTTTGATCACTTGTTATTTCAAGTTTTCGGGGACGTGAAATGATTACAAAGCCATAAAAATAAATTTTTTTTTTTTTTTTTTTTTATGCGTTTTTTTTGTTTTTTTTGGTTTTTTTTATTTTTTTCTTCTATTATGTTCATCATACAGGGTAAATGATGTTTTATTTTAAAAGATCAGACTTCTACAGATGCAGCAATATCAATTACGTGTTTTTTATTTTTTTTTATTTGAAAAAATGACAAAAGGGAGGTTATAATAGTTTTTTTTTTTAACTTTTTTTATTTTTACACTTTTACTTGCAGACCCCCTAAGGCAGTGATCTGAAAACTGCGGGTCCCCAGTTATTGGGAAACTACAACGCCCATCATGCATTTATATAATCTATATCTGTAGGCATGATGGGAGTTGTAGTTTTTCAACCAAACTGGGGGAGCCAAGTTTGCAGACCCCTTTTTTTGTACTCCCTCCTGATTTATAAAAGCAAAAAAGGGGACCCCTATGGGGGCTTTTTTTTTCTTTCTTTCTTCACTAAAGCTTTTTGTGTTCTAAAGTGGTATCCAATAAACATATTTTATATTCTATATTATATTTTATTACAGTAAAGTTATCACTTAAAGGAAATTTGTCATAAAAAAAATGACAACTCACATTTTTATGTTAAACACCTTGTTTAAAATTTCTTTTCTGTTATTTTTTTTTTTTATTTTCCCCTTAACTCAATTTTTTAAAAATTCTTAAGCCCCTGCAGTTTCATTTTTGGGGGCCCCTGGCCTAATAATTGTGTGACCTCCTGTTTTTGTAGAAAAATATTTTCAGTGTCTGCTTTTATCATACAAGCAAGTTTGGCTAGGGCTACACTGAATTAGACTAAAAACAGACGAAAGTTGACCGTTTTGTTTTTCTGATGCACGACCGCGGTTTTTATCACATTTTGCAAAAAAAAAAAAGCCCTTTTTTTTTTTTTGCCGTCACCCCTTTCAATTTATTATATGGGGGGACACGAACAAAAAAAAGCGTTTTTTTTTAAAAAAAAAAGAAAAAAAGTGGTACAGATTCCCTTTTAAAAACCCTTTTTAACGACCCCCACCGTCTTTTTACGGCGGGCCCTTTCAAGTTTTGTCTGCAGCAAAAGTTTTGACGTCCTGCAGCATCGGGTTTGCAGGCCGGGGCCGAGCGCCTGGATGGGGTGTAATCACAGCCCTGATCCCAGAGATCCCCTGCGAGCACCCCGGGAGGGGGAAACCTCGCTCCCGGTGCTTTTTAACCCCTTTTATTGCGGGGGTGCGTTCCAGAGCGCAATCAAAGGGTTTATTTTGGAAAAACCGGCACCCACAGAGCTCGGGAACGGTGCACATCAGCCCTGGGCTTAGATGGCCCCCCGGCTGTCTGTGTAACAAAACCAGTACCAGGGGACACTGTGTGCTGTCCTATCACTGCCTGTGCGACTACCAGATTATAAGTATTTGCTATATGAATAGCTAAAACATTACTAAGTGTAAAAAAAAAAAAATATTTAAAAAATGTAACAGTTATCAATTCAGGGGATTTAAAAAAAAGTTTTAAAAAAAATGTAAAAAAAAAAAAATAAAAAATAAATAAAATAAAAATAAATATTTAATAAAAATAATTGTGCATATATTACACACACAAAAAAAAACCTACACATGTTAGGTATCCACATGACCGTAATAACCTGTAGAATTAATCTAACAAATTATTAAGTGTGAAATGTGAATGATGTAAAAAAATGTAAAAAATAAATAAAATTTTTTTTTTTTTTTAAAAAATGCTGCAATTATTTATAAGTGAACTTAAACTATTCCCCCATAAAGTACAACTTGTCTCGAATAAAACGAGGCCTCATCCAACTGCGTCATTGAAAAAATAAAAAAGTTACAACTGTTGAAACGTGAGGAAAAACTAAAAAAATTTTCTGGTCATTAACTACTTTTCAGGCGTTCGGCTTAAGGTGTTAAGGGGTTAAACATGCGCTTTGTATGAGGGAGTTGGAGTTAGAGAAATGTCGGAGTCGGAGCTTTGGCTTACCGACTACAGAGCTCTGGCCCTCAACAAAGAAAGTGACTTCCTCCTTCCAAATGAGCAAATGTACGAGTGTTGAGTATGCAGGGTATACATTGAAGCTTCTGGGCTCCATTGAGTTATTATTCATCATTTGTAATATTGGCTTCTTGTGAGTGGCTTTTGAGTCTTCTTCATGCACCATGGTTCAGGTGTGAGTGCCCCTTTAGGACCTGCTGATAGCTACTCCTCCTGATTGCTACCATCACATATGACAGATAACAACTGGTGCAGCCAGATTGATTTTGTGGTGTTTGGTATTTGTGATATTTCATATTTGTGGTGTTTGCTATATGGTAGTTGGTATGGTATATACTAGGGACCTAATTTACTTTTACTTTTCTACTCTGACCCTAATAACCTATAATGCATACCTTCACCTAAGTAAGTAAATAGATGTAACCTTATACTATAGTTTTAAGCAGAAATCGTTAACCTAGCGCTGCAGGAGTCCATAAAACCTACCCATATGCACCTCAGTTATTTCTCTGACATGAGAAATGATCCTCTTACTCCCCTGGAAATTTACTTTACATTCCAGGACAATTTTATGCATTAACTCCTCACAGCTGTCGTCTATTTAAACTGAGTGATGAGACAAACTTTGCTAAAATGTAAAATGTGTCAGATGAGACTTTTCTTATCCCCAGGCGAATTAGACGTAATGGATTATTTAGAGTCTCTTGAGATTACATATCTGTGTTTTGTGTTTATATCATTTGGTGTATGCTTTTTGTTACTTTATAAAATAGCCTCCGGTTATGTAGCCTCAAGTGTAGCCTCAAGTCATGTTCAGCATAGAAAATTTTAGACCTATTTCTGTATTGTTAAATTTGAAGTATATGCTTTGCTGTTATATTATAGTATTAAAGGTAATGTGTTATCAAAAAATTAGTCATTGTTTAAGTCCAATTTTTATGTTAAACACATTTTTTTAGGAATTTTCGGTTGTTTTTTTTAATTTTTAATATCACTTTCAATATTTTTTAATAATTTTTAAGTCTATGTAGTTTTCACTTTGGCCACTTGGCCTTGTTTGCACTGCTTTAACAGCAGTCAGAAAGAGGCTTTACAGTAGCTTCATGCACATAGGAGACTTAAGACTGACTCAGTCCCATTAACTTCTGTAGGAGAGTTTTCTAGTCTTGCTCTGTGACCTGGGAAGAAGTCACTGTGCAGGGAGGTGAAAGGGTGAACTATGACAATCTCCTCTTGTGACTGGTGGATCCTGTGTTATCTATTCACACTGGTGTCTCCTTGCAGTTTGACCCTGTTTGTGCTGATGAACAGACAACTGAGAATCTTTCTCTACAGAACAGGAAGTGTCAGACATTTATTAGGCTTAGTGGCCACAGTGAAAACTACAGGATTTAAGAATTATTAAAAAATATTGAGTGATATGGAAAATTTAAAAAGAAATAACCAAAAATTCTTTAAAAATGTGTTTAACTTAAAAACGTGAGTTAAACAATAAGTCATTTTTGATGACACGTCTAATGACACGTCTAATTTACTTGTTGGATTCTCGTTTGATTCTACTGTTGAAAACTGCATCTGAAGACTCGGGTTTCAATGAGTATTTTGTGTGGAATTAGGTAGTTTTTTTTAAGGCAGGTTTACGGTGAGAAGCCCCCTTAATTTCTATGAGCTTTTGGACATAAATCCACGTCCAAAACAGCATACAAATGTTTGGACGCAATTTGCACAAATTTTTTTTAGCCATCCCTATTGAGGTCTGTAGTAAAATTTCCATGTGGAGTACGACGGAATAATGAACATGTTATATGTTTTTTTTAAAAACAAAAAATCAAAATCTGCGTCGTATGAATTACAATGTGTATCTTCTACTGAGGTCAGTAGGGCTGATTTCTTTTTGGTTTTAGACAAGTATTTCAGGTTGGAATCCCTGCATGGATTCCCACTTGAAATATTTGCCGTGTGGACAAAGCCTTTTTTGTTATATTATCACTATGTTGATTATTGTAAAATCCAACTGTTCTCTTTTTTAATTTGCACAAATCACAAAAAGTTACATGTATTTGACTTTTAGGCGTTTTCTTATGGAAAATGTACTAATTTCATGCTACAGTGATTTTTTATCTTGAAAGTCGGCCATTTAAGTCATAGCATGCAATGTTTATTTTCTCATCTCAAACAATTTAATGGAACAAAAGTCAACAATAGTAGTGGGCATACACCATCAAAAATGTCAATGTCTCAATAACGTGTCATGTGGCCTTGAGCATCAATTAAAGCACAAATCGACTTATTGACTGCTGAAGCATGGCATCCCACTCTGCTTGAAGGGTGCTCCTCAGGTCATTGAGGTTCAAGAGTACATGTGGTGACTCAGCTGATCCCACATGTTTTGTGAGAGGTTTAGGTCTGGAGAAAGTGCAGGCCAATCCATTGGTGGTCTCTTACAGCCATTCCCTAATGATTTGACTTCGATGACTTGGATCATTGTCGTCCATGAAGGTAAAGTTAGCCCTGTGTTGTTCATGCAGAAGCACAAAGACTGAATTAATAACATTATTCAAGTAGTAGAGTCTTATCACTGTACCATTCACAAAGTGTAGGGCAGTACTGTACTGTATTGACTAGACACACCTGCCCCCCAAAGGCTTGTCTGGTGAAAACAGTGGGTGATGCATAGTGTCTCCAGTTGGTGGCCAACATTTCTGCTCAGAGGAAATTGACTTTTATCATTGAAAAGCACTGAGGACCACATACAGCGTAGATGCTCTATGGCCCATGCAAGACTATGATGCCTGTGCCTGGTGGTGTTGTCAGATCATCTGGCACGCAGACCACACTGATGTAAACAGTTAGAATTGGTCTGACACAATGGGGGAAAAAAGGATTTAGTCAGCCACCAATTGTGCAAGTTCTCTCACTTAAAAAGATGAGAGAGGCCTGTAATTGACATCATAGGTAGACATCAATTATGAGAGACAAAATGAGAAAACAAGTCCAGAAAATCACATAAGTATTTAGTCAATAACAAAAGTTCATCTCTATACTTTGTTATATATCCTTTGTTGGCAATGACAGAGGTCAAACATTTTCTGTAAGTCTTCGCAAGGTTGGCACATGCTGTTGCTGGTATGTTGGCCCATTCCTCCATGCAGATCTCCTCTAGAGCAGTGATGTTTTCAACTTCCTCCAAAGGTTGGGGTTGAGATCTGGAGACTGGCTAGGCCACTCCAGGACCTTGAAATGCTTCTTACAAAGCCACTCCTTCATTGCCCTGTCTTGCTGAAAGACCCAGCCACGTTTCATCTTCAATGCCCTTGTCGTCCTGGTCCCTTTCCAAAGAAACATCCCCAAAGCATGATGTGGCCACCCCCATGCTTCACAGTAGGTATGGTGTTCTTTGGATGCAACTCAGCATTCTCTCTCCTCCAAACACGACGAGTTGTTTTTCTACCAAACAGTTCTACTTTGGTTTCATCTGACCATATGACATTCTACCAATACTCTTCTGGATCATCCAAATGCTCTCTAGCAAACTTCAGATGGGCCCAGACATGTACTGGTTAAGCAGGGGGACACGTCTGGCACTGCAGGATCTGAGTCCCTGGCAGCATAGTGTGTTACTGATGGTAGCCTTTGTTATGTTAGTCCCAGCTCCTGCAGGTCATTCACTAGGTCTCCCCATGTGGTTCTGGGATTTTTGCTCACCGTTCTTGTGATCATTTTGACCACACGGGATGAGATCTTGTGTGGAGCCCCAGGTCAAGGGAGATTAGCAGTGGTCTTGTATGTCTTCTATTTTCGAATTATTGCCATTAAGCTTCTTGTTACAAATCAGCAAGTTGTGCAAAAAGTACTGAAACATTGAACAGCTGGACATGTGCATTCTAAAGTTAAGATATGGGCTCACTTAGTTAAATTAGAATAAAATTTAAAAAAATGTTATGCTCATCCTGAAATTTCAATCAAGAGCCACAAATTCCTTTTTATGAGTAGTGTATACATAGTGCGTGTGGGTCTATATATATATATATATATATATATATATATATATATATATATATATATATATATTGTAAAGGGGTAAGCTCGGTGGTACAGCGATGTCCCAGGGCAAATGGAGACACAGACAGCTTTGTAGCAAAAGCACGGTTCTTCCCCGGCATTTATTGTGCAGATGGCAGCCCAAAACGTATGTCCATACAAATAATGCACAAAATAAACTCCTGCTCTTACGAGCACTAACTAAACAAATGTAGTCCTTACTATCAGCTTGTAGCTTGGAACTTGTGGTGTAGTCTCTCAGGCCTAGCTTCCTGGCCTGTAACTCCAGACACACCCACAGTCAGCTGACTAGCTGACCTATGTAGCCAGACGAAACCCTGGCACTGGAACCTGGGGGAGCAGCCACCCACCCAACTCTTTGACTGCTCCCGGTAAAAGCCGGACCCGGACTAAGCTGTGTTTCCACAGCTAAACTACTTTGGTAAACATGTGCCAACCGCCTAATGCAGCTGACACAAACTAAGTGCCGGCTTCTACCTCACCGAGGCCAGGTCTCTCGGTGACCTGTATTACTCTCGCCATACCTGAGCGAGAACTCTGGGGCCTATGTATACCCCGTTTATCACCTTGCCCTTCGGGGCCTTACATATCCCCCCCTCTGCTCAGACCTGTGGGGAGGAGCACATTGTGCCTTCAGACAATGGACACGTGACAACGCGTCCGCATTGCCTTGCTGAGATCCAGGACGATGTTCCACATAGAACTTGTAGTCCTGTAAGGCAAGAAACCACCTGGTAACCCTAGCATTTTTGCCTTTATTCTGAGCCATCCATTTTAAAGGTGAGTGATCGGTGACCAGCCTAAATTGTCTGCCCAGCAAATAGTACCTTAAGGACTCAATCGCCCACTTAAGAGCCAGGCACTCTCTCTCTATTATGGCGTAATTTTTTTCCGCCGATGTTAACTTCCTGCTCAGGTAGACTACTGGGTGTTCTTCACCATTAACTACCTGTGACAGGACTGCTCCTAGACCAACATTAGAGGCATCTGCCTGTACTATAAATTCCCTTTTAAAGTCGGGTGCAATTAACACTGGCCTCTTACATAAGACCTCTTTTAACTTCTGGAAGGCTTCTTCTGACTTCTCATCCCATTTTATCCTATTGGACTTAGCCCCTTTTGTAAGGTCTGTCAGGGGAGCTGCGATGGTGGCAAAATTTGGGACAAACCTTCGATAATATCCAGCGATCCCTAGAAAAGCTCTCACCTGTTTTTTTGAGACTGGTTGTGGCCACTTTTTTTATAGCCTCGACTTTGTCCATTTGTGGTTTAATAAACCCACGTCCAATATTGTACCCCAAGTAGCGAGCCTCCTCAAGGCCGATCGCACACTTTTTGGGGTTTGCCGTCATACCAGCCTCCCGGCATGGAGTCTAACACTGCCTGGCCTTATGTAAATGCGACTACCCAGTCCTGTACTAAAAATGACCACATAATCTAAAGTAGGCTGCTGCATATGCTCGTGGGCTGTAGATTATATCCATAAGTCTTTGAAAAGTGGCTGGGGCCCCATGAGGCCAAAAGGGAGTACTACGTACTGAAAATGCCATCAGTTGTAGAAAAAGCCGTTTTTTTCTCTCCCTCCTTGGTAAGTGGCACCTGCAGTACCCTTTGGTCAGGTCAAGGTGGTAATATATCTTGCAGGGCACAGAACTTCAATCAATTCGTCCACCCTTGGCATGGGATAGGTGTCAAACTTTGACACCTCATTCTACCTCCGGAAGTCATTACAAAACCTGAGAGTGCCATCAGGTTTAGGGATGAGGACAATGGGACTTGACCAGCCACTTTTTGACCTCTCTATAACTCCCAAGGCTAACATTTTCTGTACCTCCTCTGAGATAGCCTTCCTCTGAGCTTCTGGCACACGATACGGCCTCAGCCTCACCTTTTGGCCATGGTCTTCACAATATCCATGCTCAATAATATTTGTCCTACCTGTAATTCTGAGAGGGTCTCTCTATTCAGCTGCAGGAACTCTCTGACCTCTGGTACCTGAAAAGCTGACAATGACTGTGATATACGACCTCGGTAACCCATGCTGGGTACTTTCTTGGCCACCCTGTCTGCTGTAAGAACCTCTCTGTCCTTCCAGGGTTTTAGTAGGTTGATATGGTAAATTTGTAAGGGCTTTCTTCTCCCTGGCTGGTATACCTTGTAATTTACCTCGCTTACTTTCTCCCTGACCTCATAGGGACCTTGCCACTTAGCGAGGAATTTACTCTCCACGGTCGGCACTAAAACCAACACCCGATCACCTGGTTTAAATGACCTGCCCCTCGCAGACCTATTGTATATTCTGGCCTGTGCTTCCTGAGCTTGCGGCATGTCCGCTATGTGGTCTATAACACTGCGGTGTGGGGTTTGCTCCTGTTCCCAGGTTTCCTTAGCCATGTCTAACAGCCCTCTGGGATGCCTACCATACAGTAGCTCAAATGGGGAGAAACCCGTGGACGCCTGTGGGACCTCCCTGATGGAAAACATTAAGTATGGTAACAGACGGTCCCAGTCCTTTCCATCTTTGTCCACTACCTTTTTAAGCATCCCTTTTAGAGTTCGGTTAAACCGTTCTACCAGGCCATCCGTCTGGGGATGGTACACGGACGTACGCAGATGGGTGATATTCAGGAGCCTACATAGCTCTTTGGTAATTTTTGACATAAAGGGCGTCCCCTGGTCTGTCAAAATCTCTTTAGGGATGCCGGTTCTGGTGAACATCTGAAACAGCTCACGTGCGATGACTTTGGATGACGTGTTTCTAAGCGGGATGGCTTCAGGGTAACGGGTGGCGTAATCTAGCACAACTAATATGTGCTGGTGACCTCTTGCAGACTTTGGGAGGGGCCCTACTAGGTCCATGGCTATCCGCTCAAACGGGACCTCAATGATGGGTAGTGGAACCAGCGGGTTACGAAATGGTGGCCGTGGGGCATTAACTTGGCACTCGGGACAGGACTGGCAGAAGTCCTCTATGGCCTTATAAATCCCTGGCCAGAAGAAATTCCGCTCGATACGTTCCCGGGTTTTTTCTACCCCTAGGTGCCCACCCAGCACATGGGAATGACCCAGCTCCAATACCGAGCGAACATGCGATTGGGGCACCACCAGCTGCTCTATGACCTCAGTCGGTCTTTTTTACTCTATATAGGAGGTCATTTTGGACTGCAAAATGGGGATACACCAACTCAGTGTCAGGGTCTTGGATGGCGCCATTGATGACCTTAACACTTTTAAAGGCATTCACTAAGTTAGGGTCCCTTAATTGCTCGGTACCAAAGTTTCCCCTGGCAATTTGCAAACTTGAGAACTCAATCTCAGGGGGAGTTTCATCTGAGTCCCCTGCCAGGACCTCCAGAGGAAAATCACCCGTATTCGGGGCCGCATTTGATGTGACATGGTTATACACATTAGACGGATGACGGGACTTACACACCCTGCTTTGCTTATTTTCCCACATGTTCCAGAACAGTGGAAAGTCCCGTCCTACAATAACTTGGTGTGCAAGTTCTTGTACAACACCCACTTCATGGCTCACCAACCCACAGGGAGTCTCCACCGTGACCACGGCCGTGGGATAGTCCTTAATGTCCCCATGAATACATATGACTCCCAAGCAGCGGGTCTGGATTTTAGCTGCAGGTACCAGACTGGCTTGGACTAAAGTCACTAGACTCCCCGAGTCCATGAGAGCCGTTACTGGATGACCCTCCACTCTGACAGGGCACACCTGCCGGTCACCCATATTGTCCCTGTGGGCAGCGTAAGCAGGCCGGGAATAATACGACCTGCGCCTTCCCAAGTCACAATCCATGGGCTCATTTTGGAGAGGGCAGTTAGCAGCCACATGTCCCAGACCCTGGCCGCGCCAGCAGACTACATGGCCATGAGGCCTAGTAGTAAAGTCCTTTTTGGGACTTGGCATTCGTTTACCGGTGCGCTCTGACAGCGGGCCACCCTCCTTGCCGTACAGTCTCTCCCCCCTAGTAATAGGAACAGTCTTACCAGCTGATGGTCTTCTCTGGTTGGGTGGGGCATGCAAGTCCTGTAGAAAGTCCTCTCTGGCGGTAAAACGCTCCACGACGGACACCAGCTCATCCACGCTTTTTGGATCGGTGTACTCTAGGCAGCGTTGAATCCTCATAGGCAGGGCACGTACGAAGCGGTCACACACCACCCGTTCGACGATCTGTGTGGACGTCAGCTCCTCTGGCTGCAGCCACTTGCTTGTCAGATGGAACAGGTCATACATCTGTGACCGCGCAGGTTTGTTCGGGTTGTACTCCCAGGAGTACACACGCTGTGCCCGAACAACCGAGGTTACTCCGAGCCGAGCCAGGATCTCTCCCCGGAGCTTGGTATAGACTTTGGCATCCTGGACCTGTAAATCAAAGTATGCCTTCTGGGTTCTCCCGTCAGAAAGGGGGCCAGCACATCCGCCCACTGGTCTTGGGTTAGTTGCTCCCTCTCAGCGATCCTCTCGAACGTGCACAGATAGGCCTCGACGTCATCCTCGGCCATCATTTTCCTGAGCGCTCTCTGCACAAGCTGTCGGGGTGCCGTCTGCAACCCCTGAGTCACCCCTTGTCTTTCTGTCAAGGCTTGTATCTGCTGTTGCAGGGACTGATTCACCTGTTGCTGCTCCTTAACCGCTCTCTGGTGAACCTGCGCCAACAGCAGGTTGGTTTCACTTTGCGCCTTTATGGCTTCCTCATGCACACGTCGTTGCTGGGCGTTTGTTTCTTGCTGCGCAGTAAAGGCTTGTTGTAGGTGGAGGTTTGACTGCACCAGCTGTTTTATTAGTTCCTCCATGCTCGCCATCTCTGCTTTTGACCCTGTGGCCGCTTTTACCCAGGACATGGGTTTTCAGCAACTGTCCGTTAAACGGGTGTAAGTCTCCACAAGAGTACAGTCTCTTAAACGTTTGCCCACATCCTCCACCAACTTGTAAGGGGGTAAGGTTGGTGGTACAGCGAAGTCCCAGGGCAAATGGAGACACAGACAGCCTTGTAGCAAAAGCACGGTTCTTCCCCGGCGTTTATTGTGCAGATGGCAGCCCAAAATGTATGTCCATACAAATAATACAAAATAAACTCCTGCTCTTCCGAGCACTAACTAAACAAATGTAGTACTTACTATCAGCTTGTAGCTTGGAACTTGTGGTGTAGTCTCTCAGGCCTAGCTTCCTGGCCTGTAACTCCAGACACACCCCCATCAGCTGACTAGCTGACCTATGTAGCCAGACGAAACCCTGGCACTGGAACCTGGGGGAGCAGCCACCCACCCAACTCTTTGACTGCTCCCGGTAAAAGCCGGACCAGGACTAAGCTGTGTTTCCACAGCTAAACTACTTTGGTAAACATGTGCCAACCGCCTAATGCAGCTGACACAATCTAAGTGCCGGCTTCTACCTCACCGAGGCCAGGTCTCTCGGTGACCTGTATTACTCTCGCCATACCTGAGCGAGAACTCTGGTGCCTATGTATACCCCGTTTATCACCTTGCCCTTCGGGGCCTTACTATATATATATATATATATATATATAGCCTGATCTGTCTCCCGATCCTCTTCGCTAGTCTTCTGTTGCCAGCTCCTCTGACCGACGACTACCCAATCTCACCTTTCAGGGTCTTGAATTCTGAAAAGTGACTTTGGGCAGTGTCACAAAAAATGTCAATTTGAAGCAGCACTAATATCTACACACAGAATAATGGAATTAAACAGCAAGCCCAAAAGTGAGTCAGTCACCATCTCAAAGTTCTTGATAGAAGCCACACTGTTGGGCTGACACATTGCACTGTTTTATATGTAATCATGTGAAAAAAAGATCTTTTTTGATTTTTTGGATATGCTTCAGCCCAATTTTGACTTACTTGAAACTTAGGCAGTCACGTGACTGCTGCATCCAACCACAGGCTGTGGCAGAGATGTTCTGTTTGGCCGAAGCTGGAAGACAACTGAAGACCAGCAAAGGGTAGAGGGAGTCACATCGCTGGATCAAAGAGGAGTTAAGAGGTTTGTATGGGATTTTGCTCCCATATTATAGTTAAACTAAAAAAGGAGAGTTGGGCAACCCCTTTAGTCTGAGCTGGGCTTGGAAAATGCGCACATCACACTCTTCTCCTCTGGCTGATGTGCTTCTTTTCACCCAACTCAACTTCACTGATATATCTCTACAGGCAGATTCCTGGTGGGCCAATAGATCCCTGGCTGCTGTGGCTGGGACTGCACCAGGCATTTTGGGCATATGCCTTATATTTTTTTCTGGGTGGCCCTAAGAAGTATTACTTTCATCTGCTATCTATGTGGGATATACTTTGCTTTTGTGTTCAGCAAATAAAGCATATACCACATAGAGCAAATGTAGTCCAATAGAGATGTTTGCATTATTCTCTTCTATGAGCCTGTGTCGGCATTGTCGAGTTGTCCATCAGAGTATCTTATTTTTTGCAGTATCCCAATAGATACTATTGATGAGAGTTGTCCATCAGATTATCTTATTTTTTGCAGTATCCCGATAGATTATTTTGATGAGAGTTGTCCATCAGAGTATCTTATTTTTTGCAGTATCCCGATTGATACTATTGATGAGCGTTATCCGTCAGCGTAACTTATTATTTTGAAGTATCCCGATAGATACTATTGATGAGAGTTATCCGTCAGAGTAACTTATTTTTTGCAGTATCACAATAGATACCATTGATGAGAGTTAGCCGTCAGAGTAACTTATTTTTTTGCAGTATTCCGATAGATACTATTGATGAGCGTTATCCGTCAGCGTAACTTATTTTTTTGCAGTATCCCGATAGATACTATTGATGAGAGTTATCCGTCAGAGTAACTTATTTTTTTGCAGTATCCCGATAGATACTATTGATGGGAGTTATCAGTCAGAGTAACTTATTTTTTTGCAGTATTCCGATAGATACCATTGATGAGTTGTCCGTTAGAGTATCTTATTTTTTGCAGTATCCTGATAGATACTATTGATGAGAGTTGTCCGTCAGAGTATCTTATTTTTTGCAGTATCCTGATAGATACGATTGATGAGAGTTGTCCGTCAGAGTATCTTATTTTTTGCAGTATTCCGATAGATACCATTGAAGAACAGCAAAATACCATGTAAACACCCAAACAGCAGCACTGGCTTTGGACATGATTATGTCACTCGCTGGAACAGCACAAGCCATTGAGGATATTACCTCAGCCAGCAATGTCCATTCGCATGTGACAGTGTCTGGTACTGTAGCTCTGCCACCCCTGCCCTTTCTTACTGCTGATTGGCAGAGATCCCAATCGCGATGTCACCAATCATACCATGCTGACCTACTCTGAGGACAGGTGTGTTATCATAGTGCTAGGGGTAGGCAAAGTTAGACTATGCTTTTAATCCATCATAAAATCTGCCCTCTAGGAAACATGTCTGGAATGCCGTCTTATGCTTAAGAATACTCTAAGTGCTCTGACTTATCTGCTTCAGACCCATTTGGTTATAACATTTTTAGCCCAAATTCTGCCTTATGGGTCATGTGATTTTGCCCACAAGAGAACATATACATCATGCACCAAGCAAAGGATTATGCATTATGAGCATGAGGTATAATTACAGTTATTATCTTTTCTACATGGATCAAATTCTGTCAGTTGTGAAGGAATAATTGAACTAATGAGGGGAACTTAAAAAGGTATTAATGTTAATCTAATTGTCTAACACTATTAAGCCTGCTTTTTGGAAAGCAGCATTAGTCATGGTGCACTGACAGTGTTGTGTGTCCTGCTATATGGTATACCCATGGCACATATATAAAAGTGACTGATAAGTGTTTATTCCTCTTGAAACTACAACTCCTAGCATGCTCTGACCATCCATACCAATATAGGACAGGTACAACATAGGTATTATAGAGCCCTCTCGGCACCCCAAGTGACGTCACAGGTCAGCGCTCAGCCTTGTGTGATTAGTGGACTTCAGGAATGTGACTGGTTTTATTATCACTTCAAGGTCTGTACTGAAGCCATGTACTAAAGAATGTAAGATGGGAGATAATGTTTAAACTAGTTATATATTAGAAGGCCTGAAAAGCCGGTTGCAAAATAGCAAAAGTGTGCAGTTCTCCAGCGGCTGTGATTTGTACTATAAATCTCACAAACAAGGGGAAACCAGGGTTTGTTTTAGATTTCCCTTTCCCATTTAGGGCTGTGTATTGTAAACGTTAAATTAGTGTTTGTTTTAAAATTAAAAGGAAAAAAACTTTTTTATAGATGCTGTATATTTTGGTGAATAAATTTTCGTATGTACCTTTTGCAATGCCCAAAGCAGTTTTACAATTTCTTGTCTACTTCCCTTTTATTTTTTTTAGCCCGTATTTAAAATACATTTACAGGTTTTTTGGGACAGTTAAAAAATCAGGGGGGAAGGTTTTAGGGGGGGGCAGAAGGGGAGCAGCATACCGGGTACTGCAGCCTGAGGGGGGGCCCCAAAACCCCTTTTAACCCCAAAAAAAATCAAATATTATAAATTGGGACCTGGGGTATGGGGGGCCCCTTTTATTCATTTTTTCACTAGGGCCCCGGGGGGCTTTAAGTTTCCGCATTGGAAAAACCTGGAAGATACATGTTTGGGGGTTTGTCTATAAATTTTGGGGTGAGTTGGGAGGTTTTAACCCCATGTCTTGTTATGTAAATATATCAGGGGATTTGGGCATTGCCTTCCCTCCCAGTTTTCCCTTTAAAAGACGGGCAATTAGGGGGGACCCGTGGAATGGGAAAAAAAAAAAACAATTGTTAACAAATTCTTCACATAAAGTGGCACGGCAGTCTTGGGGTTTTTTTTTCAAATTTTTTTTCCCCCCCGGGTGGGGGGAAATTTTTTGGGGCCTACCAAGACTTTTTTTATGGCCTAAGGGGTTAAAATTTTAAGGGCCAACCAAAAGCTGCTAGGCCAGTTCCCCCCCTTTGACCAGCACTTGTCTTGGGAAAGACTGAAAATTTTGGGGTGCTTTGTTCCCCAAAAAATATAGAATAAAATTTCATTTTTTCCCAAAATCAAAATTACTGAAAATTGGTTTTCTCGCTACTGAGCTCCCATGTTTTAACCTGTTTATATCTGCAACCCGGGGCTCTAGGGAAAATTGGGAATCCTTGCACCCGGCACTTTATAGGAAACCCCAAAAAGGGAAACCCCACGAAAAAAAGGGGTTGGGACTGTGGTTTTAACCCGGGGGAGCCAGTACAGGTATAAAAGAATTGGTTAGATTTTCATGGTTTCTTTTGGGATAATAGTTTTAAAAATTTGTTTGAGGTGTATATTTTTTTGCACTTGATCTAGATTAAAATGATTTTCTATCACCCCTTATATTTTAACATATTTTATAAGTGGATATCATTTAAAAGGGGTCCTTTATACAAAATTCATTTTATTTTTTTTTGAATGAAATTTGCGCCAATCCATTTTTTGTTTTATTTGGGTTCTGTGTAAACCCCCGGGTTTAATACTAATTTGGTGTGTTTTTTAAATATTTTCCCTTTTTATGTATTATTAGCAAAGGTTTAAATTTTTTTTTCAGTATTTGTTTTGGTAGGGATTTTAAAAAGTAATCTTCTCTAAGGGGGAAAACTCTCTCCCCCAAAATTGTATTTTCAGCAGAGGTGGTGCTTTTTATGAACCTGAAATAAGGGATTTTTTTGGGGCAGATGCCTCAGAGGAGGTTTTCACTGCAGTGGGGGTGGTTTTGCAAAGTAGTATAAACCAAATATAGACCCAAAAAATTTCTTCCAATTTTTTTTTTTTTCCCTTTTTTATGGTAGATGTAACCACACCCCGGGGGGAACAACTCCCAAAAACCCAAATTGGGAATTTTTTGGCCCACGGGGGAACCCCATTTTTGGGGGGCAGGGTTTTGCATAAAAAACCCGGCCCTTTTTTTGTCCCGGTTTTGGGAGGAAATTTCCTGGGACAAGTGGAGGGGGTTTGGGGCCCGTTTTTTCCTTTTTACCCGCAGACCCAGTCTTATGTATTATGTTGTCTGGAGGAGTCGGAGTGGGGAGACAATTTAAACAAAATTTTCTTCCTTTTTTTTCCAAAATTTAAACCCCTAAAAACAAAAAATGGGAAATTGATTGCTACGCAAAAACAGTTTTCATAAACCACAAACCAAATTTTTTTATTTTCCCCCTGAATGCCCTGGGTTTAATTTTCCCTTTTTTTAAAATTTTTTGCTTTGATAATTTTTCATTGATTTCTAATTTAAAAACAAAACACATATACACTCACCGCCATTTTTTTGGTACACCATGTAGTAAAGGGTTTGGAAACCCCTTTTTCCTCCCGGAAAATGGGCCCCAATTTTTTTCGTGGATAGATTTCCCCAAAGGGGTTGCAACGATGCTCCAAATTTGGAACCCAAGGGGGCCCCCCAAAAATGCCAAAAAAAAAAATTTTTCCCCACCATAACCCCCACCACCAGCCTGAACCATTTTAACAAGGGAGGATGGATCCATGCCCTTTTATGTGGTTGAACCCCCAAATTTTTGACCCTACCAAACCGAATGTCGCCGCCCCGAAATCGAGACTCATCAGACCAGGCCCAAAGTTTTTCCCAAATTTTACTGTCCAATTTCGATGGGCTTTTGGGGAAATTGGGGGCCCCATTTCCTGTTCTTAGCTGAAAGGAGTGGCACCCCGGGGTGGTTTTTCTGCTGCTGAAAACCCCCCTGCCCCAAAGTTCACCGTACTTGGTTCAGAATGCCCCTTCCCGGGCCCACCTTTGGGTTTTAACGGGTTTATTTGGTCACGTTGCCTTTCTATCAGCCCCGAACCCTCGCCCAAATTTTCCTTTGACCCCTGGCAAACAACAAAAGGGATTTCCGCCCACCAGGAACCTTTGGCCCCCTCACTGGATGTTTTTTCTTTTTCCCCGACCATTTTCGAAAACCCCAGAATGGTTTGGGGTTTAAAAAACCCAAAGGGATCAGCTTTTCGGGAAATTTCCCCAAACCAGGGCCCTTTTTCACCCAAAAACCCTGCCCGTTTTAAAGGGACTCAAATCAAATTTTTTCCCCCTTTTTTTCCCCGAAAGCCGGTTTGAACCCCAGGGGAATTTTCTTGGGCCTGTTAATTTCCTAAATGCACTGATTTTCCCATGGGGATTGGCTGATAGAAATTAAAATGTTTAAAGAGCAGTTGGGGCAGGTTGGGGATTTTAAAAAAGTGGCCCGGGGAGTGTAAAATATCTGCAGTGTTTGCCCCTCACCCGCAAAATGGAGACTGCTTCTCACACTGTTTGACTTCATTACTCCCAATGCTTAAAGAGGCCCCTAAATACTGTAACACAACAACCAGGATTAGCGTTTTTTTTTCCCTTGAAAGCAAACGGGGCCCAAACCTTTTATTTAAAAAAACCAAAAAGGGCCACAAGGCCTTTTTTTAAGCCCGCTTAATCAAGCTTTGGGGGGCCCTTTAACCAATGTAAAAAAATTATGCTTTTAAGTGCCTACCTCAGAGGAACAACTCCCCCCCGACATAAAACCCAAAAAGGGGGCCCCTTTAAAAAAAGGTTTTTTTTCTTTTTATAGTCCCAACCCTGTGTGGCTCCCTAAACCTAAAATTAATGGGGGAAACCCTGTGAATGGGTTTTTCGCGGGGGGGCCCTGGAAAAATGAACTTTTTTTTTGAGGCCCTTAGCAACAATTTAAAAAACCCTTTTTACCTTAAAAAAAAAAATAAGCTTAGATTTGTTTCCCCCTTTGTTTTTTTACAAAAGTTTTTTCCCATTTTTTATTTTTTCTTGGGAAAAAAACCGGGGGAACAGCCAGGCTCAATCAGGCAACAAAAAAAAAAAAAATGGCACATTTATTAAGATTTTTTTTTTCGGGCTAAATACTGGAAATAAATGCTTTTTCACCAATTTATTTATTTCAATCATTTTTAACATGTTTTGTGCCAAAATCCGAACAAGGGGCATGGCCCGCAAGGGGGAAAAAGGGGGTAAACCCAGTGTTTCAAAGCCCTAAGCCCAAAAAAAGCTGCAAAAATTTAGCTGCAAAATTTGCAACATAGAAATTTAAACCAAAAAAAAAATAATACATAGTGTAAAGTTGACTAGAAAAGCCCAACAAGTGTCCCCAAAAATTTGGGGGTTTTCCCCACAGCAGGGCTTTCAGTCGGGGTTTTTTTTTAGGTGTTTTTCAGATTTGGGAAAAAAGTCTTTTAAAAATAACATCAAACCCTTTTTCATTGATTTTAAAAAGAAAATTTGGGGCCAGTCCACACTGCACGGATTTTCCGGGCGGGCGTTTTTTGACACCCCCGGCATTCCCAAAAAACATTTCCCCCCGTTTTTTTGGGGAGAAAATGAACATGTTTGGGGTGAAGGGGGACGGGGTTGGGAAACCCCAAACCCCCGACAAAAGCCAAACCACGTACCCTGCCCAAAAAAAAAACCCAAAATTTTTCCATTGGAAAATCTACCCGGTTTTTTTTCTTTGCTGTGTAACCCCCTTATCAACACTGAATACTGGCACACTTTTTTAAACATTAGAAAGTAATAATAATTCTGCATACATAAAAGAAAAATCAGATAAACGGGTCACCGTAAATGGAGGTTTTATCTCAATTTCCCAAAGGGGCATGGTTGGGAAATCAGAGGGGGGCATCCGGCTTGGGAGGATGGTACCCCGGTTTAGTGAAATTTCAGAACAAAGAAGAAAACTCCAGTGCGTTTTAGGGTGCTTTCACATAGCGCAGTTTTGGTGCAGTTTTAACTGCGCTCCCAAATTAAAACCCGCCTTTTTTCACAGCAAGCCTTTTTTTCGGGTTTTCTAAATTGTTTAGAAAGGGGTTTTTTCCCCTAAAGAATCAATGACTGTGTTTGAAAAATCTTGTGGAATTTCAAACACACTGCGTTACTTAAAATTTTCCAAAACAAATTTTTGATTAAATGAAAAAGTTTTCTGGTAAAAAGCATTTTAAAATTGGGAGGGACAGAAAAAAAAAATGCAAACCCAAACTGCGCTGTGTGAAAGCACCCTTAGGTTTTTTAAGATTACTACATGGGTTTCTGGGGTTCTCTTTTTTGTTTTGCAATTTTAAAAATTTTTGTCCCCTGTTTTTAAATTTACTTTAAAATAAAATTTAAAGGGTATTGGGGAAAATTGCTTTTCTTACATTGCAAAAAGTGACTAAAAAAAGGTTGTCCCAAAATAAAAGGGCTGCTTTTTAAATTTTTGGAATTGCACCATACTTTTTGGGAAAAGGCTGTATTCAATATTGCAGTCTATTTAAGTCAATGACACTAAACTGTAATACCAGACACATCCAATTGAAGGTATGTTTTTCTCAGAGAATCAAAGTCCCCAGACTGTTTAAATAATGCTCCAGGCACAATCTGGAAAAAAACTGTTTAAACATCTTTTAGGAGTTAATGCTTAAAATACCTTGGTACCCAAATTGGGGGGACCAAAAACTGTTTTTGACTAGGGGATTTTTGGGCCCAATTTTAGGGTTTTGTTAAAGTATCACGAAAAATTTTTCCAAAAATCTGAAAAAAAACATTTTTTTATGGAAAATTTCTTTGGGTTTTGTCATTTTTTTATGACCACCCGCTTTAAAACCTTTTCAACCGCTGTGGGGCAGCAAAAGACAGCGCTTTGAGGATAGGAGTTTAATTTAGGGAAGGTTCTGGTATTTTGTCCCAGATATCTGGAGCCATGATGACTGCATCCTACAACTGCTGGAGGGTGCATGGGGAAGATCCATAGAGCAAACACAACGATCAAGTTGGTCCCACAGATGCTCAGTTGGGTTCAAGTCTGGATACACAGGAGGGTAGTACTTCCAGAGTAGTATTTGGAAGTCTTGGTCATGCTCTTCCAACCAGTGTCAGACATTCCTAGCTGTGTGACTTGTTGCATTGTTTTGCTGGAAGATCCTATGAACCCCAGGAAAGACAATCAGCATGTATAGATGTACTGTACGTTATCTGTGATTCATATCCAAATTGGTTAAGAGTGCCTTTTACTTTAATGAGTAGACCTAGAGAATGCTACAAAAATATCTTCCTAGACCACAATGCTGTCACCTCCAGCGTGTGTTCTTCCAGCAATGGTTGCAGGCTGCTTGATTTTTGATGTTTTTGCCTGAGACGCCAACATCCATGTGTTCTATGAAGCAGAAAATGTGACTCATCGGAGAAGCCAACTCTCTGCCAATGAGCAGAGGTGCAATTTCAATAATATTGTAAAAACTGAAGCATTTTCTGCTAATGCAACATGGTTCAGTGACATCTGTTTGCTGCTGGCCCCCATACGCTGTAAGGTTCACTGCATTATTGTATTATACACACATCTGGTCGCCCCAGGTTTATTTTGGAAGTAAGCTGCTCCATTGTAGCGTGCCAGTCCATCCTTGCGCACCTTCATAGCCAAGGTTCACCCCTCACATCAATGGCCTGTGGTGCCCTGCAGTTTCCACGTTGCTTATTCACAATGGCGCCATTTGTTCGCTCACAATACCCTTTCCCCACAGCATCACAGGAACAGTTCACGAAACTGCATAGTTTGAGAAATACTGGAACCCTGTCCCAAAAAACAATGATCTTCCATTTCTGCAACTCTGATAACTACCTCCATTCACTCACTATATGTGGAGACGGCCTATTACACACTTTATACCGCCACCGATCCAGCTCACCACATGTGACTTCCTTCATGCGCTATGTGCCGCTGACTTCGAAAGTAGGAAGTGGTCGTAATACTGTGACTGGGCTGTGTATATTATACAGAAAGGGTATAATTATATTTTTCCCATCCTGAAGCTAACCTCAGATATGTTGTTGTGTGTTTTGTGGTGGTTAATTGCTGTTGTAAGCTGCGAAGCTATGGAAATTGTTATGACTAAATATTCAGGAAGGACTTTCAGAGGTGTCTGATTATTTTCCTCTAGGAATGTCAATCTTGTCACGTCTTGCACTTTGATCACTAACTTTTATCATCTCCTTCTGCTGCAAATAGTGGAGGAATGGTGTTGATTTTTTTTTCCTTTAAGTGGATCTGTCAGCTGCACAGTGGTGCTTGAAAGTTTGTAAACCCTTCAGAATTTTGTATATTTTTGCACAAATTTGACCTAAAACTTCAAAAGTAAGTGAAAGCAAAGGTTCACAATCTGGTGTGACTTTCTTGTGCTGCATCTAAACTACACTGTATATGCTGCCCTATCTAAGAGCAGCATGTGTCAGCTACAGCTCATACTCTTAGTAGCTGAAATGGCACAAAAACGGTAGCCTGTCACTCACTCTAGAGTGGGGTGAAGGGACTGCTCCCTTCATGAATAAAATGGAAAAAACAAACACATTTTATTTTTTTGGGACACTTTTGGGATGAGGAGTGAAATATTCCTTTTTGGAAAGATTGGACTATGCCTTATTATTATTATTATTAGTTTACACTCGGGTTGCATACATAATAGGTCAAACAAATACAAAGGTGACAAATTAATAAATAACAACTGGTACAGAAGGAGAGAGATCCCTGCCCATGAGGGCTTACAGTCTACAAGGAAGGTGGGAAGAGACCGGAGGTGAGGGGCAGACATGGTTGTGGAGAGTGTAGTGACAGCAGAGTTATTGTTGGTTATAGACAATCCTGAAGAGATGGGTTTTCAGGTTGCTTTTGAGGCTGGTGAGGGTGGGGGAGAGTCTGAGGTGTTGGGGCAGTGAGTTCCAGAGTGTGGGGGAAGCACGAGAGAAGTCTTGGAGACGGTTGTGTGAGGAGCTGATAAGAAGAGACCAGAAAAGAAAGGCCTGTGAGGAGCAGAGATTGTGTGCAGGGAGGTATCTGGAGATTAAGGGCCGGTTCACACGGCTTATTCAAGCCGTAATTGCGGGACGGATTCCGCCCGCAACTACGGCTTGAATAAGGGGCGGGGGTGCGGCCCGCCGGCCCCATAGACATGCATTATCCACGGCGCGTATCCCCCCAGGATAATGTGCATGTCACTTTCTCCCCGCCCGGCGTATTTTGCAAGCAGGGAGGAGAGACGGAATCCATAGTTCTCTATGAGAACTGTGGATTACCGTAATGACTGCGATGGATTGGAGCCGTATTGCAGCGCATTATGGTGCGCAATACGGCAGCAATCCGTCCCTGCAATAAACCGTGTGAACGGCCCTTAAGGCAGAGATGTATGAAGGGGGAAGGTTATGGAGAGCCTTGTAGGTCAAGGTTACTAACTTGAACTGGATTCGCTGGGCAGTTTGAAGCCAGTGAAGGGATTGGCAGAGGGAGAGGTAGAGGAGTAGCGAGGAGAGAGGTGAATCAGACGGGCAGCAGAGTTAAGGATGGATTGGAGGGGAGCGAGGGTGCTAGATGGGAGGCCACAGAGAAGGATGTTGCAGTAGTCTAGGCGGGAGATGACAAGGGCATGGACCAGCATTTTTGTGCTTTCACAATTAAAGGGGATTTGCCAAGACGGCAGTTACCTACCTCCTGTCAGCATGAGAGCAGGATATATACAAATCATGCTGAGTCATGAAGCTGCAGGGGAGAGAGGGGGGGGGTGAGTGAGGAGTGAGGAACCCAAAGGGAGCGTCTCAATACTTAAGTGAATTAATAAACAGTACAACAGTGGATTCTCTGTACAGCAAGACAGCCTCAGACTGCACTGGCTGCCCGGTGCCTTAAAAGCTCATTCATTTTGCCTGTCATCAGATAAGAAGTGTTTCACGCAAGCGCGGCCTGTCAGCTCCTGGGTCGTGGCTAGGGAAAGCTTTTAGGTAACTAAGGGGGATTGAGAAATGCTGTAGCTCTCAGAGTTTTCACTTTTTTTAATCACATATATTTAGAAAAGTGATTAAATACCCATTTTGGAGGTTCCCCACTCAAAATTACATGGTGGCAAAACCCCTTTAAGGAATGTGCGGATACGGGAGATATTTTAGGTGGAGGCGGCAGGCGGAGGTGAGGGGTTTTGGGTGTGCGGGTTTTTAAGGAAAAGATTGGAGTCAAAAGGTTTTTTGGGTTCCATAAACCCCAGAAATTTTAGATTGGAAAATTTCCTTATCCCCACTTCATCCCCTTCTAATCCATCCCTTGCCTTGGGAAATGCTTAGACATAAAATCTTTTTTTTATACTAACTAAAAAACTATGGGCCCTTTTTAAAAATGGTTTTTTCCAGTAGACTTTTTCACAAGGCAATTTAAAACGCTCTTTTGTCTCCTTAAGGGGGGTTTGGGGGGTTTAAAGCGTGATTAGCAAATTCAGCTTCTACTGACCATTACCTTAACAATAGGGGGGAAACAATTTTTCATTAAACCCAAAAACCCACGGTGCGTAAGGAATGAAACAATGGCTTTCTGGGAAAACAAAAGCAAAACTTTTTTTAGAATGAAATTTTTTTTTTCTCCCGGACTGAGCCTTCCCCTCCGTGGGGAAGTTACCGCTACTCCCCCATCTAATCAAATAAACAGAGGGTTTTTTTATTTAGAATCATAGACACTACTGTTTCCAGAACACCCTGAAAAAATCTCTAATCTTTAAAATCAAAAAACAACAAAGCAATATATTTAAAAAAAAATCTTTGTTTGAGAAAACCCCTTTTAAAAAGGGGAAACCCGTCACATAGGGGGGATGCTTCCCCCTTTCTGAGGGGAGCACAAACAAGTGGTCCCTTTTTCGGGAAGTTGCTGTAGTTTTCAGAGCATTTAGGGTGACATGTATGTAAGGGGGCCCACAGAAAGTCCCCGGGTCTTTTCACCAAAAAAAAAAAAGGGGCACCCTGTTGTTTATTTTAATTTAAATGGGCGCACTCCAAAATTAGTTTAATTATTTAAAACTTTTCCCCCCAGGCACTTTGTAATGCAACCCTTTAGGGGGAAGGGGTGTGCTGGAGAAGGGGGGGCAAATACAACCGTAAAAAACTAGCATTTTTTGAAATTTTTGAACGCAAATTTTCCCGGGGCATTTTAAAATGGGGTTTTTCCTTTAACCAAAAAGTGGGCGCTTTGTAGCTAGAAAACACTTTTCTCTTTTTGTAAACCCCACATAGAAACAGGTTTCCCAAAATTCAAGCGCATTCTACCAAAAAATTTATTTCAAAAAAAATGGGACCTTTTGGGGCCAAAAATCATAGAGTCGGGGCCTTTAAAAAAGGGTTGTCTCCCCTACAAGGGGTTGCGCTTTTTTTAATTTTTTTCTTTAACATGCAAAAAAAAAGTCCAATTTGGGAATATAAAAGTCCATTAAACAGGTCCTACCCCATTCCTAGATAACCCATCTTTTATTTGGGTGCATACTCCCGGTGCCCTATAGCAAAAAGACCTTTTTTTGATTTTCTTTTTTGGGGGTAAAAGGGGTGGGCCCGGGACTTTTTGGTGGGGTTGGGTTTTATCTACAGACCCGGCCCTTCTAAATGCATCCCAGTAAAGCCCCGTAAACACGGGCCCCCGAATTTTAAAGTGAAACCAAGAAAACAGGACTGAGGGGAGATGAATCAATGAGTGAGACAACCCCTTTTTTTAAATTTTTTCCAATATTTTTTTATGAAGGTTATACTTTAAAAAAGTTATTTTATATTATTCTATTACAAATTCCCCCGCGTTTTCCCGAAACGCGTATAAATCAGTGGACAGGGGATTTGCACTGTGCCCTGTGTAAAATCAGCGTCGTTACTCTGAGTTTTATCGGCGCATAATGGCTGCACCCAAAAAAAATTTACTTTTTAAAATTTTTTGACGCGGGGAAAACAAAGATAATAAAAACACCCCCCAACAAAATCCCCTTTGGGGATCCTGGGGTTTTTTCCTCCAAAATTCCTGGCAAGTGGGGCGTTTCAATGAACGGTGATCTCAGCGCGGATATCTCAGCGTGAAGAACCCGCCGTGTAAACTCATCCAGTTTCATTACTATTTACTGTCAGATTGTGCCATGAGGTGCTCAGGAGTTTTAGGGCTTCTGGTAAAGCATATAAAATATATACTATATACTTATTCCAGTTCACAGTTTCATATTGCATATGCCAGGACTCCAAGCCATGTGATAAAAAAATGTTTAACCATCAACAAAACAAACAAAAGGGGCAGAAAGTAAGCAGCAGAGAATGACATATCTGGTGCCCCCTTCAAAAACCCGACGTTTTAAAACTGCAGATTTTCTTTTCTCGCCGCGGTATGTTCCCCATGAAAAGGCCGTCTTCACCTTCGAATGTAGAAGGTTGATGGTGAGCGAAGCTTCATTGGATTGGATTTAAAGGCATCTTATCCGAGCACGGGCATTTTCCCTTTTAAATTTAATCTCTGACTCTGGCAAAGAGGTTTTCAGTACTGTATCTTTTAATGTCTGTTACAGATATGAAGCACAAAAACACATTTTCTCTCCAGAGTGACTACTCCTTAGTCAAATGTTTTTACCATTCTTGTTATTATTGGAGAATGTATGACTGGAACATGTGAGGCAAGGGCTTAGAGGCTCCTTAAACTGGTATTCTCAACACATTAATTAGCTTTAAACATGTAGGCAATGCTTAGATGATTGCTGTCATGATTTTGCTAGAGCAGTTTTTTGATCCTGCTTGTGTACACAAGCTTCCCTAGGTTACTGACCACCTCTCTCTGGTAATGGCACTCCCTGCTGTGTCTTATCAGCCGCACAGGAGCTTGTTTGTCGTTCTTACAGACAAGCTTTAGCCCTTCAGCGCACTGTAGCCTTCTGCCCTGCTTTTAAAACCTCCCCATCATCAATTTCCCTCGAGCAGCCTCAGCTAGGACTAGTTGGCTGTAACAAGGAGGCTTTGTGAAACCATCCAGATGCGAAAACCCCTTTAAATGCTCTCTGGATGTCAATTTTGTGACTACAAAAGTCTCAGTTCTGCAACATTTAAAAATATCACTTCATAGATCCCTTAACAATAAATTCATAATTTAAAAAGTTTTAAAACTTAGTGAATAATAGAGAAGTCACTTAATCCTATATTTTCTCTGACACAGTTTCCTCTCCTATGATTCTCAGTGATCAGCTTCAAATTGTTGCAAAAATTAAGGGAGACTTTCTTTGTTGCCCATAGCAACCAATCAGAGCGCCCGTTTCATTCTTTCAGAGTACTAGATGAAATGTAACGGGAGCTCTGATTGGTTGCTATGGGCAACAAAGAAAGTCTTAGACCGAGACAGTTTTCATACACGTGGCCCTAAGACCCGCAATTACGCCGTGTGGGCGGGGCAGGAGCGGGGGACCAGCACCTCGCCGACCCATAGACTATCATTACTAGCGTAATGCCGCTAGTAAATGACACGTCACTTATCTCCCCGGATTCACCGAGCAGGGAGAGGAGACGTAATCCATAGTTCTCTATGAGAACTGTTGATTACCATAATGACTGGGACGGATTCCAGCCCGTAATTCACGCAGTACGTCGCGAATTACGGGCTGAAATACGTGCCCAAATAAGCCTTGTGAACATGGCCTAAGGGTATGTTCACACGGGGTAATTTCGAAATTACGGTAATCCATAGTTCTCATAGAGAACTATGGATTTCGCCTCCTCTGCCCGCTAATACAATTCGATAAGTGACATGTCAATTACTTGCAGCGAATACGCACCGCGAGCAATGAATGTCAATGGGGCCGGTGGGCTGCCGGCCCCCTCACCCAGCAGGAGTACGCGCGTATTACCGCGAGCTCCTGAAAGACCCGATGTACTGTGGCGCATACTGTACGCGTCGCATTACATCGTGTGAACATAGCCTAAGTGCTTAAATAGGACATGTGACATCTCCAGACAGTTCTGTTTTAGTAACTGTGACATAACCATTCTGGAGCATCTTCAGTGTTTTCTATGTTGTGCTGCTCCTCTGTTGTTCCTCGTAGGATTTTACTGAATCTGTCAGCTGGTTGTTGCCAGTTGGGTTGCATATCTCTGTACAGTCTGTCCAATTAGTACTAAAATTTAAAAAGCCAGCACTGCAGTCTTTGATAAAACCTTGCTTTTGTAAAAAATTATTCCCTAAAAAAGTTAAATCCAAATGTACGTCCACAAAGAGAGAAAATGTGATCATACAGTGGTGGCCAAAAGTATTGGCATCCCTGCAATTCTGTCAGATAATACTCAGTTTCTTCCTGAAAATGATTGCAATCACAAATTCTTTGGTATTATTATCTTCATTTATTTTGCTTGCAATGAAAAAACACAAAAAGAATTGTCATAAAGCCAAATTGGATATAATTCCACACCAAACATAAAAAGGGGGTGGACAAAAGTATTGGCACTGTTAGAAAAATCATGTGATGCTTCTCTAATTTGTGTAATTAACAGCACCTGTAACTTACCTGTGGAACCTAACAGGTGTTGGCAATAACTAAATCCCACTTGCTGCCAGTTGACATGGATTCTGTCCTGTGTCCTTGTGTGGACCACATTGAGCATGGAGAAAAGAAAGAAGACCAAAGAACTGTCTGAGGACTTGAGAATCCAAATTGTGAGGAAGCCTGAGCAATCTCAAGGCTACAAGTCCATCTCCAAAGACCTGAATGTTCCTGTGTCTACCATGCACAGTGTCATCAAGAAGTGTAAAGCCCATGGCCCTGTGGCCAACCTCCCTAGATGTAAAGCCCATGGCCCTGTGGCTAACCTCCCTAGATGTAAAGCCCATGGCACTGTGGGTAACCTCCCTAGATGTAAAGCCCATGGCACTGTGGCTAACCTCCCTAGATGTAAAGCCCATGGCACTGTGGCTAACCTCCCTAGATGTAAAGCCCATGGCACTGTGGCTAACCTCCCTATGGCACTGTGGCTATCCTCCCTAGTGTAAAGCCCATGGCACTGTGGCTAACCTCCCAGATGTAAAGCCATGGCACTGTGGCTAACCTCCCTATGGCAGTGTGGCTAACCTCCCTATGGCACTGTGACTAACCTCCCTAGATGTGGACGGAAAAGAAAAGTTGACGAGAGATTTCAACGCAAGATTGTGCGGATGATGGATAAAGAACCTCGACTAACATCCAATCAAGTTCAAGCTGCCCTGCAGTCCGAGGGTACAACAGTGTCAAGCCGTACTATACGTCGGCGTCTGAATGAAAAGGGACTGTATGGTAGGATACCCAGGTAGACCCCACTTCGTACCCCGAGACATAAAAAAGCCAGGCTGGAGTTTGCCAAAACTTACCTGAGAAAGCCTAAAACGTTTTGGAAGCATCTTCTCTGGTCAGATGAGACAAAAGTAGAGCTTTTTGGGAAAAGGCATCAACATAGAGTTTACAGGGGAAAAAAAAGAGGCATTCAAAGAAAAGAACACGGTCCCTACAGTCAAACATGGTGGAGGTTCCCTGATGTTTTGGGGTTGCTTTGCTGCCTCTGACACTGGACTGCTTGACCGTGTGCATGGCATTATGAAGTCTGAAGACTACCAACAAATTTCGCCAAATTTTGCAGCATAATGTAGGGCCCAGTGTGAGAAAGCTGGGTCTCCCTCAGAGGTCATGGGTCTTTCAGCAGGACAATGACCCAAAACACACTTCAAAAAGCACTAGAAAATGGTTTGAGAGAAAGCACTGGAGACTTCTAAAGTGGCCGCAATGAGTCCAGACCTGAATCCCATAGAACACCTGTGGAGAGATCTCACAATGGCAGTTTGGAGAAGGCACCCTTCACATCTCAGGGACCTGGAGCAGTTTGCCAAAGAAGAATGGTCTAAAATTCCAGCAGAGCATTGTAAGAACCTCATTGATGGTTACCGGAAGCGGTTGTTTGCAGTTATTTTGGCTAAAGGTTGTGCTACCAAGTATTAGGCTGAGGGGGCCAATACTTTTGTCCGGACAATTTTTGGAGTTTTGTGTGAAATGATCAATGATTTGATTTTTGTCTCATTCTCTTTTGTGTTTTTTCATTGCAAGCAAAATAAATGAGTATATTAATACCAAAGAATTTGTGATTGCAATCATTTTCAGGAAGAAACTGAGTATTATCTGACAGAATTGCAGGGGTGACTCATCGGAGAAGCCAACTCTCTGCCAAATGAGCAGAGGTACTATTTCAATACTATTGTATTGGGTGTTTTGGGAGTAGCGCTCATACGCGCATACTTCAGCGGCTCGAGGGGGGGGGGGCGCAGAACGCCGGCCCCATTGACCGTCATTACTTGCGGCGCGTGTTTGCCGCAAGTAATTGACATGTCACTTATCTCCCTGTGCGTACAATTGTACGAGTGGGGAGAGGAGGCGTAATCCATAGTTCTCTATGAGAACTATGGATTACCGTAATTTCGGCGCTCATCTCATCTCATTTTAGAGCGCAAATATGCAGCGAAATGCGCGCCGAAATTACCCCGTGTGAACATAGCCTAAAACTCTCTTTGTTGCCCATAGCAACCAATCAAAGCGCCCCTCGTTTTTCCAGAGCACTATATGAAATGAGAAGGGAGCTCTGATTGGTTGCCTTGGGCAACAAAGTGAGTTTTAGACCTAGACAGTTTTCATACATGTGGCCCTTAGGCCCTGTTTACATGGCGGATTTGGCCGTGGGTTTCGGCACAGTTGCCACGGCCAAAACCGCGGCTAAATCGCGCCCCGAACGCCCCCAGTTCATTACATGGTTTCCTGTGGGAAACCGCGTTACTATTCACGTGGCTGTGGCCTTGCTGTGCGTATGTGAGAAGTCTCCTGTCAATTCTGACAGCGAGTCTTCAGCGCGGCGGGCGTGCGGTGTCACCATGGGTTTCGGCACGTTTTTTGCCTATTAATTTGTATAGGGGGAAACCTCGCCGCAAACCACGCCCCAAACCGCGCACCACCCGTGCCGCGACCGCGCCGATAACCCCGGGAGACGCGAGTTTGAGGTGAGGTTTAGACGAGGTTTTGGCCGCAGCAACCGCGCCGAAACCCGCGTCCAAACCCGCGCCAAAATCTGCCGTGTGAACCATGCCTTAGAGTTATAAAAGAACACGAGTGATAACTGAAAGAGACACATCAGTAGATGTCTTTAATACAGTCATATGAAAAAGTTTGGGCACCCCTATTAATTTTAATCATTATTAGTTCTAAATATTTGGGTGTTTGCAACAGCCATTTCAATTTGATATATCTAATAACTGATGGACACAGTAATATTTCTGGATTGAAATGAGGTTTATTGTACTAACACAAAATGTGCAATATTAGTTATTAGATATATCAAATTGAAATGGCTGTTGCAAACACCCAAATATTTAGAACTAAAAATGATTTAGATTAATAGGGGTGCCCAAACTTTTTCATATGACTGTATATTATAATACACACAGTTTAATGTGATTATTATCAGTGCGTCATTCTGTACCTGTAGTTGTGGGAAAATAAACTTGACAAATGGACAACTAGGAGCCCAATCCTCAAAAAAAAGCCCTCATAACATGGTCTATATAACACATAGAAAAATAAAGTATCAAAGCATCGGCGTGACTTGTGGGGTTAGCCACTAATCCCTTCATGGCCACAGGGGTCTGCAGAGCTTTGTAATGAGCCGGCCCTTCTCACTCATGGGGCTTACCCTTCTAAGTAAACACAATTACTCTGATCCATAAGAAATACCATGTGTTCAATCTCCTATCACAGCGGGAAAGTAAAATGTTTCTACCTACAGTAGCCGTTACTTTTCTAAACAGTAAAAGTTACAGGATTTGCATTACAAATGTGCAGCACAACTAAGCATAGATTTTGTATATGCGTCACAGGGGTGTTAGGCTCAGTCTCCACTGCACAGAAAAACATCCATTTTATCAGCGTTTTTCGTTATTTTTTTTTAACAATGCTGTGCATGTCTGCAAAAAACGCTCCAAAATACACTCCAAAAAATGCAAGAAAAAAAGGCAAAACGCGCCGAAAAAAAACTGACTTCTTTACAACAGCTTCTGATAGGCAGTGGACACAAAACTTAGTTTTATGAACGTTTTATGTATTTGGTTTTCTGGTCGTTTTTTGTCCACTGCAATCTAGACAGAGCCTTAGGTTAACTCTGAGTATTTCTCAAAATTGTCCGTGTTCACTTTGAAACCAGTTAGCCCAATCGTAAAGAGCGTTAAACTTTTTTTTTTTTCAATCTAACCCTAACCCTGGTGATAACCGTAGCCCTGCGTCGTCTTCACTGTGCTCCTCTATTCAGTTTCCTTTCTTTTATCATATGGGGCGTCACCTCTACAGCTGCCGATTGGCTGTAGAGTTTATGTGCCATTGGCTGACATCACCGTTTGGAGCGCTTTCGGACAGTCCCTTTAAAAGGACAGTGCAGGGTTTAAAAAAAACAAAAAAAACATGAATGCGTTTTTCTGAAAACCGCATATCACTTGTTCACAGGTTATTTGTGTATTGCTACTTAGGCTGGTTCTATACAGCAATGTCAAAATGCCAGGCAAAATCCAACGCCATCTGGATTTTGGATTTGCCACCAGCCCTGTACAGGAATCCAACAGCAATCCAGGTGGAATCTGCAGCTTGTCACATGGCATAGGGTACCGGTGGATTTTCGCTGGATTCTAAATACGGAATACTGTGCTGTGTATACATAACCTTAAGCTTATTTACTTTAACCCCTTATGAACCAGCCTATTTAAGAGGCTTAAAGAGGTTGTCTTGCCATTCAGTTTCACAAAGTCATAGCCAGCTTCAGACTCTCACTTACTGTTCTGGCTGTGGTTGGTCTACAGCAGTGATTGCCATATCAGCTATCCCTAGCTGAGTCTATTAGAAGTATATTAACTTCTTTGTCAGTAAGAAAGATAAACAAGCTCCTGTGCTGCTGATAAGATACAACAGGGAGAGACTAGATCAGCAAAAGGTAGTCGATAACCATGGAAGTTTGAGTACAAAACCAGGAGATAAGATCTGCTCTAATTATGCAAGGAAGCAAAATCAGTAGATCAGTGTATTTTGTAATAGTCTTGACCTACATGTTTTAAGGTAATCAATGGTCAAGGTCTAGGCAATTTATTTTCAGTTTGTTTCATCATCCCATTAAGATTGCCATAATTTTTTTATTTTAAAGTCATGAAGGTTTTTTTAACAGTATGTGTTGCATTTTACATTGACACCAATTTTAAGTACATGTAGTTTTAATTATTTTTAGCATTTTTTCTTAAATGTATTGTGCAGTAAATAAAAACCATGGGCACCCTGAAATGCGTTTCAGGGTGCATATAATCTGGCAGAGGGATGCTGCATACAACCCATGGACTGGTTTGATGTTGTTATTGGGAGAAAGTAGCCATGTTTTTCTAATTCTGTACATCCCCTTTGAATGACTGTATCACAGCTGTCCCCAAACCAGTTCAATACAGTAGTTCTTGGTAAACAGGCAGTTTCTATCTGCCATTGCCATGACCCCTGCACCCAACACAATCACTGCACCATAAGGCTAGGTCTACATGGCATTGGACAAAAAATTCACTGAAAACCAGATCCTAAAACCATTCCTAAAACTGAGTTTTTTTGTTCACTGCATGTCAAAAACAGCGCAAAAACCGACAGTTTTTTGGTGCATATTGCATTTTTTGGTGCTTTTTTCAGAAAAAAACAGCATTAAAGGGGTTGTCTCGCTACAAAGAATAGCTTTCAAATTGTAGGGAACACAAAATAAAGACATTTTCCAAATATATTGCTTTGTTCCTCTGTTTTTCCCCCAAGGAGATACAAGTGAATTTATGACCTCCCTGGCTATTTCAGTTCCCTCAGTAATTGACCTGTAAACAATTCTCCCCATGCTGTTTGTTAAATGAGATAACATTGAGTGATGTCATCACACAGGTCCCAGCAGTGTCCTGTGCTGCTCAGCAGTAAAAAGCTTGATTTATGTAAAATAAACAGAACTGTAATTAGGGCTTTTGTTTTGGGGATCAGATAAGAAGTCCTGTTAGTAGTTTGAGAAGCTAATCTGATCTAATTAGCATCTGAAAGCACAGCACTGCATGGAGCTGTACAAGCATGGAGCTTATGCAAATGAGTCAGTCTGAACCAGGAAGTGACAGAGTATTTCATTCATGCATTCTCTGAAACTCTGAAGGGAGACAACTCCTTTAAGGGCCACAAGTATGAAAACTGTTTAGGTCTAAAACTCACTTTTTGCCCATAGTAACCTATAGGCAAAAAAAGTGAGTTTTAGACCTAAACAGTTTTCATACATGTAGCCCTAAATAGCTGTGGATTTCTGCAAAAAAAAAACGCACCAAATTACATCTGGCAGTTTACATAGACTTCAATAGTAAATTTTCTGCCCTTTCTGTTGTTTTTACAACATGTTTCAAACAACGACCAGCAGCAGAAATGAGCAGACTACAGAACGTTTTTACTATTAAAGTCTATGGGATCTGTTTTCAGCCGTTTTTTCAGCGGTTTCAGAAAACGAAAAACGCCAAAAAACTGACCGAAAACGTGTAGTGGAGACATAGCCTCATAGTGTGGAAGTTTGTGGAAATGCAGATTACAGTGCATGGCAACAAGTGGCTAGAGAAGGCTGGAAGTGACTACAGAATTCTCATTTTTCCTCAGTGTCATCATTTTAGAAAAATGTTTCCCATCTTATAGACATAGAGAAATAAGGCAAAATTCTTTGTGTTTTTATAATCGTATTGCAATACAGGCAGTCCCCAATATCTAACTTACATACAAATTGTACTTAAGAATGAAGTCTATTAAATGACTCAAAACGCGACATCAGAGTCACACCCCATTTACTTTAGCCCCAGGCGCCTTGGCTTTCCTATGCTCCTTTAGTGGTGTTGAATGCGGCGAATATCCTCCCACTGAGCCCCACAGATTCACATAGCAATGGTATGTGGGACCAATATTATTACCCTGCGGGACACATAGTGAGGTGAAATCTTCTGTACAGGGGCACAGACAGTAAAGGTTACAGGGGTGGTAACCTTTCCCTGTACTATGTAAAACTAAAAAAATATTGGCTTCAGTCACATTTTAAAAAAATGTATCTCGTACAACTTACATACAAATTCAACAAAACTCGAGAACTTATCTTGTTCGTAGCCCTGGGACTATCTGTATTAGAAGTTTCCTGCCTATCCTTGTTGTATTAACCATGAGTAAAGTTAAAAGTGAAAGTTGATTCTGAATATCAGTGCACAAATCTTCTACATTGTGTTTGGTCATAAACCGTAGGTCCCTGAATCATTCCTTATACAGCTATAAGCCAAGATCATGGGAATTGTCAAAATCTTGCCTTGGTCCTAGTGAGCATTGTTGACTGTATGACCTAGTTCATTCCCATAGTTTTCACAACAAAACTTGTAGGAACCTTTTTTGTGTCTTCTCAATGCATACATGCGTGAAGCCCGTGAACTATGAGCAGAGGTCCCAATTAATTGCCATTTGTTCTATCCAAGACAAAAAAAAAATCTGTTTCCTAATTGACTTTACGCAGAGGTTTAAACAGTATGGGCTTTGTAAGGAAGCAGACACATTGACTATAAGCAGCTCATTAATGGTTATATGTTCTTAGCCAAAAAATACATCCTCTCTATGGTATATTTGAGAGAAGAGTTTATAGGATTGAGTTATTGTTTAACAATAAAAAAAATCGTAAAAAATATTATTGTAGAGGACCTTTCACTACTTTTTCCTCATGAAATAAAATTAAAGAGGATTTTGCAGCTTCTCAATAAGGGCATTTTAATATTTTTCTTCTAGGGCCTCACTTACCGAACCATGAAAACACCTGGAGCTCAACATCTTTGCCAAAATAGGTGCATGTAGAATGGGGCCATAGGGCCCAGAGTACCAGACACATTGTTGCTAGTCACACAGGGGGACATGTATGAAGATCGGCACGTCGAAGCATCTGTTTTCATGTTTTTTTTCCGTGAAAACTAAGCCTGATGTATGTTGGCACCGAAGTGTGCTCATACATGCGGGGCAAACTTCGACGCCTCCGGCAGACAGACCACATTGTAATTGGTCTGCCTTTCGGAGCTCTAATGCGCCTCACTTTGCTGACCCACATTCATACATGCGTCGGAGATTTCGAATGTGGTTCGTCCCGCCCTGAACGCCCAAAGAACGCCCATTCATGTTAGGCGCATATGAAAGTGGCGAAGCTCGCACCTAGCAGCGCATTACTGCGTCTGACAGAGGAGCCGTTACAGTGAGGCGCAGTATACGCCTGAAAACAGGCGAAAAGCCCGATCATACATGTCGCCCATAGTACCCACCTTGTCTATGTTCCCGCCAGTAAACTTGTAACTTCTTGTTCCCATACCAAACTGCATAAAAGATTGTCTTCTTGGATCAGAAAGCGCTGGTAAAACTGTTCTGCCAGGACAGAAGAGCTTTTCCCAAAGAAAGTAGTGCTAGGGCTGTCTTAACCATTGGGCACACTAGACATATGGAGCCCCACTCAGTCAGAGGTACGTCCCAGGAATGCAGAGCACATGCCTTGGATCCCTGAGTCAGAACTCTTATGCAATGGTTTACGGGTCCTCAGGATGACATCAGGTTCCCGCACCGACAGTTAGTCTTGTAGTTTGCAGGGTGCTTTAGGATGTGAGAGGTGAGTGTCATATTTTCTGTTTAAATTGAAGGGTCCACTATTGAGGAGGAGGCCCTGCCTACCTAGCCTCCTACCTATGTGGGGCCCAACCTACCTGCCCACTTGGTGCCTTTTCTGCCTAACTACAGTACCTGCTACTTTACCTTTTAGTAGCTCTACCTACCTACTAGTAGCTTATACAGCTATAAGCCAACATCATAGGAATTTCAAAATCTTGCCTTGGTCCATTACCAGTCTGCCTAATGGAGGACCTGCCTACCTGTCCACCTGGTGCTTTTCCTGCCTAACTACAGTACCCGCTACTTTACCTATAAGTAACTCTACCTACCTACTAGTGGCTTATCAGTCTGCCTAATGGGGGACCTGCCTACCTGTCAACCTGGTGCTTTTCCTTCCTAACTACAGTACCTTGTACTTTACCAATAGGTAGGTCGAGCTACTTATTGGTGGCTTACCAATTAGTCTAATGGGATCACTACCTACCTGTCCACCTGATGCCTTTCCTGCCTAACGACAATACCTGGTACTTTACCTATAAGTAGCTCTACCCACCTAATGGTGGCTTATCAATCTGCTTAATGGGGGACCTGCCTTTCCTGCCCAACAGACAGGGGTGGGATGTAATGTTATATGTTTGGGCAGGGCCCAGTGCACTGCTTTGCACTGCTAATGCTGTTAAGGCAGCCCTGAGTAGTACTATCTTGGGTAAAGGACAGTTTGATGTTGTTCCAGTTGTCAACAAAAAAACTGGGCCCCTGCAGCCACATGGGTTCAAATGTGCTGCTCTGCACCATGATAAATGCAATGTCTTAAAGCTGTAGAGGAAATCAGAACCCCAAAAACTTTCATTCTGCCAACACAGGTTAAGCCTTCAGGAGTCTGGGTAGAGAGTCCTCACCTATTCATCATGTGCACCTTATAGCAAAACGTTACCTAAACTGTTGGACTGTAATATTTAAGAGAGAATAGGACAATTTATTTCTATATCAATCCATGTTAAAGATGTAAGATGTAAAAGATACTTTTAAATCATTAGCTTTTTTTACCTACAATCTAGAAATACCTATTAGAAGGAAAGGAGCAAGAAGCAAAAATTAGATGCTAACTAACCGACTCCCAAAATATTTCACAACAAACCTAAAATGATAGTTCCGTGGAGTTGGAAGACCTTCAAAGTGTTCAGGCTGTGTGATGAGTAAACACATAAAAGTTAATACCATATCACTCTCTGTATTAAGGGAATAGGATGAACAGTTTTATGCCTTGTTTGTTCCTTACCTTATTTAGTTTGGTTATATGACTATCAACCTTCTCCTAAAAGTGTAACCACACCCAAAACACGTTAACATGGCCATACACCTGGAGATTATTTTGCCATTGTGACTGTTTTAGCAGTCCTATTATTTCAGACTAAGCCAATATTTATGGATCATTAAAGTGATTGCCTTTAAACTTAACAATGAACAGACGAGATAAAAACCCAACAATTACAACCAACTCTTGCCACATTATCTGCCTCATTGTGATATTCACTGTGATAGAACGCTGTCTCCTTTTAGTGGTCATCAGTGCTGGGCATCTGGGTAAGATGTACCTTGTCCCCAAGGGGTCTTTACAGACAGGAAGCCACATTCTTGACCAAGAGTTTCTAGGAGGAAACAGCAGCCATGCAGTGAGTGGAACTAATTATTATCAAATGTTGGAACAAACATGTAATAGATTATATCATGGACTTCTATTGGTAGCATAGTAATAGTTACTTATAACTAGAGTATAAGTACTATAAGTGTTAAATGAAGGTTCTGGTATAGCAGCATTTTTTGTAACTAGACTTTCTTCTGTATGTGAGGGTGGACATATGCCTTGAGACTCATGTCCCTAATATTTTTAAGATCTTGGAAATCTAGAGACTAGCATTGAATGTGTACATCCATAAAGCTACATTTCACATGTCGGCACTTCTTCCATAGCAATCCAAAGTAGCTTTGTTATAAACTTTTAAATTCCATGCAGAGCAGGATCACAAACTGCTCATCTTTCCACCGTCCCCCTCCATCCCTCCACCTGATCTCTCTTACAGTCAACGGCTCCACACTCTCACCGGTCCCGCAAGTCCGCTGCCTTGGGGTAATCCTAGACTCCGCTTTGTCCTTCAAACCACACATCCACACCCTCACCTCTGCCTGCCGCCTCCACCTGAAAAATATCTCTCGTATCCACTCATTCCTTAACCCTGTCACTACAAAAATGCTGGTCCACACCCTTGTCATCTCCCGCCTAGACTACTGCAACATCCTTCTCTGTGGCCTCCCATCTAGCACTCTTGCTCCCCTTCAATCCATCCTCAACTCTGCTGCCCCTCTTATCCACCGCTCTCCTCGCTACCCCCCTGCCTCTCCCCTCTGCCAATCCCTTCACTGGCTACCCATTGCCCAGCTAATTCACTTTAAGTTGCTAACCATGACCTACAAAGCTCTCCATAACCTTTCCCCTCCATACATCTCTGCCGTAATCTCCAGATACTCCCCCTCACGCAATATCCGCCCCTCGCAGGACCCTCTTCTCTGCTCTCCCCTTATCAGCTCCTCACACAACCGTCTCCAAGACTTCTCTCATGCTTCCCCCACACTCTGGAACTCACTTCCCCAACACATCAGACTCTCTTCCATTTTCACCAGCTTCCAAAGCAATCTGAAAACCCATCTTTTCAGGTTAGCCTATAAACTATAGTACCTCTTCTGTCACTACACCCTCCACAAACATGTCTGCCCCCACCTTCTGTCTCTTTCCCCCTTCCTTGTAGATTGTAAGCCTTCGCGGGCAGGGTTCTCTCTCCCTCTGTGCCAGTTGATTGTCACATCTGTCAGCATTGAGCTTGTTTGACTTATGTTCTGTATGTAACCCTCTTGAATGTACAGCGCCCTGGAATCAATGGCGGTCTAAAATAAATAATAATAATAATAATAATAATATGTTTCAGGTCGATCATGCATGATGCTGTGATCAAGGACCGGTGATCGACCTGAAACATCAGATGGCATTGGGGATATGGATCAAAGTGGGAGATGCAGACATTTTCCTGAGTGATTTATAAAACATCATATACAATTTTGTCTCATCATGAGATAATAAGAAATACTAGACGTTAGACATCTTTACAGACTGTCATAAATTACACAGTCATTGTTTGTATTGCTACCATCTACCTTGAGGAAGTGATGTTCTTAGACAATGAGAAGACTATTACTGGTGAAAAAAAGGAACACATTTTAAATATCTCACAGTGCAGTAGGAAGCCTTGGTATAAATCTTCTTGACAGCTTAAAGCATATGGCCTCGGGATAGAGAAGACTTAAGTTAGTCATAGCGGATAGTGCCCCAGTCGTTAATAAAATTTATGCTAATACATCATAAATTTAAGATGAATATATAAAAACAATGCAGGTGTGCATAACACCTGGTCATAGGACCTCTCTGGCTATACGAAGAGTAACCTGAGATGTACAACCTGTGAAAATGGTTACAGTCAAGTGGCGGTTCTCAGTCTTGCTAATTTGAATTTATATTCTGCAGAGTTTGCATTAAAACTGACCATACAATGCTAAGTTTTTGATATATTGGGCAGGCTGAATCCCAGTAGAGAAGGAAGCCATTGAGTTACCTACCTATAGCGCTGCTCATGTAAAGCCATGTTAAAAGGGTTGTCCGGCAAACAAACCACAAAATTCTAAAATTGCTTGCCTTAATTAATCTATGATGTTTACTGGGCTAATTTGTGTTTTTTATGTGCTATATATGGCCTCCCTTCTCCTTAGCTGAGCAGCAGCATTTCCTTTTGGAAATCTATTGCCCTGGACATTCAGCCTTCGCTGATGATGTGTTGTGTGGACATGGATGGGTGCAGTCTTCCATGAGTTGCGATGGTCACGTCTGTCGACATTTCACCTCTTTTGGTCTAGTGGTCAAAGACCAGCCGGGGAACAGGGAAGCAGTGCCTTATGATCGTCAGAGGAGGTATACAGTTACTCATTTGGAAAGCGTTGCATTGGAGCTTCATGGTTCTTCAAAAATGCTGCTTAATTTCTCATAGCCATTATCTCATGCTAATTCGAAATTTAGTAAACATCTGTCCTCAGTACATAATGGCTGTTAATGAGTCTACATCCTTCATTCCACACCTTAGATTACCCTATAGTCATATTATTGTTTTGTGCGGATGGTTTTTAGCCTCCTAAGTGCACAGCTTTGTGAATACTTCATGAAATCACTTGTTGGTATTGAGGGCAGGTTGAATATTGTATACCTTCACTAATGCTCCCAAGAGAAGTGACTAAAGCTGGGATTAGGCTGTCAGAACGAGTGAAAAAACATAGAAACAACAAAACAGCGGCCAAGAAACCATCGGAGCCTGTCCTTTAACCCCTGTGCTGTTATCGGGAAAAGAGCCCGGTGCTTGCTGGGATTTAAATTTTTTTAAAATGTGCTGAGTTGACAAAATAACTTGTCCAGACTTTATAATATCACTCAACCTATTGGTTTATGGTTATAGATTTTTCAATGCCGGCTATAATTTGCCTTTTTTATTTTCAACAAATTTTTGTTTTCCAAAAAATTCCCTCTGGGAAATTTATTGTTTAATGGCAGATTTTTGGGCAAAAGATTCTAAAGGGGGAAATTTTTTTCCTAAAAAAACCCAATGGGGAATTTTCTACTTTTTTCATGGGTTCAAAGAATTTCTGAAAATTTGTTACCATTTACGTTAAAACCCAAGTTTCCCCCACAATTTTTGGTTTAATAATCTTTATCGGGCCTTTGCTTACATTTTTAAAACTAAAAATACTTTTGTTTTTTTGATTTTGTTTCCCTTTTCAGAGCTAGGGGCAGTTCTTATCTCCTGCTTGTGTAAAAGTTTCCCCCAGGTTACAAACCACCCTCTCTGTTTCTAGAAACCCTTTGGGGGGAAATTGGAAACGTCACTAGTTTTGTTTTTTATCAGCAGCACAGGAGCTTGTTTATCAATGTTAATGAAAAACTTTAGCCCTGTGCCCTGCTGTTAAAATCCCTCCATTTACCCCTTTAACAGGCTAGAAATAGCAGAGCTAATATCACTGCCCACAGACTAACCAGGAAGTGGGAATCTTTAAGCTGGCTGTGAATAGAGGCCCCTGGGGAAAAAAGCAAAGGTTTTTACATTGCTGTTTGTTTTCCATCTCTTCAGGTCTCCTCTTTTTGTTTCAAAAAGTCTCCCAGTTACTTAAAAACCCTCTTTTAAAACCCTCCCGGGCTTTTTTGGATTATCCTTTGTAGGACCAGTATGCCCCAAAAACCCGATAGAAATTTTTCCCCACGGCACGGGTTTTCAGCCGTTTTTTCAGCCGGTTTTCGGTTTTTTTAAAAAAAGGCTGCAAAAACCAAACTGCAAATTTTCAGGCCCCTTAAAAGGAAATCCGTGGCCCCAGTCCCAAATGCATGGGGTTTTTCCCCCCGGCTTTTATTCAGATCGCTGGCTGTCCGAAAAACATTTGAAAAGGGTTTATTTCTTCCCACCGGTTTTCGGTCAGAATATGAACATGTCTTTTGTGGAAAGGGGGGGGGCTTTTTTTGTAACCGCGGAAGGGAAAAACCGTCCCCCCCGGGGGCCGTTGGGGCACAGCACGAAAAACGGGGCAAATACCGGTCGGATGAACTGACCGGTATTTGTCCTGTGCCGTGTAAACGGCCCCACAGTGTGAGTGGTTATGCCGATGTTTCAAAACAGCACCAATTTCAGTTCAGCAGGATTATAACCGCAAAGTGGTCCAGAAAAATAAGTCTCCTCTGAGCCCATTTTCCTATAATAGATTTATTAAATGCAGTTTTGATACTTGAAATAAAATACTGCTGGTTGTGGTTCCCGTTGGACTAATGTAATTTCTTTTTTGGTTTGTGCAGTCCCATTAACTCCCCTATACAAGTAAAATACAATTACAGTTACGTATTTCAAGGGGGTACAGTAAGGTTCCTATTTTATCTGCAGGTTGAGCCATAAATACTTAAAAGGTCCCTAGCAACCCACCTTTTCCGACCCTTCTTTGCCAATTCAAAGCAGCAAAACCCGATGCAAACAGTTTTTTAAAGGGCTATTAGCCTGGACTCAAGGGGGTTTTCCAGTTTGTGTCAAAAATAAGTAGGTCCTGGGTCACCATAAAATAAAAAAGCCTACTCCCACCTTCCAATGTTCCAGCGCTGGGTTTCTCCAGTGTTCTGTCTAGCTTGTTCCTTCCTCCAAACAGGTTCGTCACGACTGCAGCCAGACATTGTCTGCAGTGGACATATGCCAGTCATTTACATCACTGTTCAGAAGTGGTGGATGGTAAGCAGAGGCTCATAGCCGCGGCAGCGATGATGTCCCCGTTTGGAGGAAGGAACAAGTTAGAACACTGGAGACGGAGCGCTGGAACGGAGGAAGGTGGGACTAGGTTTTTTTTTATTATATGGGGCACAAGGACCTTCCTTCTAATTTTTGGTACAAACCGAACAATCCCTTTAAGGTGGGAATACTCCATTATAAGAGACCTGATGATTTTCTACATGGTCTGAAAACCCATAGTAGAGAGGTCATTAAATATAACTAAAAAAAACACCGCACTATATACTCAACATGGCTATTTCTGACATTGAAGGTTTGGAGTCATAGGGATTGCATCTCTTTTTAATAGATTTATTTAATTGTGATTGGGGCTTTGATATTTCCAAATACAATGAAAGAAATAATTTGTGTTCATCTGACAACAGCTGTAATGTGGTCTAGACACTTGGACAATAACTGTAGACATCTTGTTGGATTTATCAAGCGAGATTATTCTTGGCCACAAAGGAATTGGTTAAATCCTGCTACTCTGGTTTAACAATTGGAATATTAATCTGTGGCTAACATGTACTGGATGTGAGTAATATCCTGCTTAATGGCACAAGGCGATTTCAGTCAAATTTACAAAAAGTCCACCCTCCACATACACAAAACATGAAATTATAACTGCAAATAGTGTTGTGCTCTGGATTCGGCTGGTCATTATTTCCATGATTTTTCCTGCCATTGCCAGAAAAATTTGGGTCACACTAAATCTATAGCATGTTACTAACTGCAATGTAATCTCTGCTCACATTAGTCATATAGTCAGTGTGGAGCTGTAGAATGTGGTCCACATCAGGAGGTGTCCTCTGCGGATTCTCCCTTTTGTTTTTGTGGTTGTTTGTTGTATCAGAACACGAGCCTGTGCGAGTATCCTCTAACCTATTGATGGGCCAGTCACATCCTTTAAGGGTACAAATCTAGGTTTTGGAAATACCTATGGAATATCCATGTCAAAATGCTCTGTATGTCTATGGTTGTATATTATACTCTATGTAACTGTTTGGCACCATTTTATGGAGGTATTTTCTCATAGAAGTAATGCAAAGGAGTTAAAGCAGCTCCCTAGAGACTTCTAGGGCTCCACACAACTTGGAGCTTGTACATGTGTCCATGTGCATGATCACGATATGCTAGCAATGATATTCTCGGTGCCCAAGTTATGCTATGCGCCTACATTTTGCTATGTGCCTAGATTAGGCACATCAATTATACTATGCAAGGTATACCACATGCCAGATTTTTGACAAGTGAATTCATTCAGGTGCACTATACACTCTTTTAAAGTGGTTGTCTCATCTCAAATTTTCATACAATGCATTGCTCTGTCACTTCCTGGTTAAGTTGTCTGTAATTAGCATTTGAGCTCCTGTGTATTCAGACTTCTCTGTTTATTATGTTTATCAGTCTAGGTTGGCTAAATTATCTTCTGCCAGGACAAGAGAAGCTTCTGAGCTAATGTAAACAGTAGAGTAATTACTGTCTTTTGTCTGAAAGATCAGATAACACACAAGCTTTCACACTGCTGGCCATGACCTTTGTGTTGACATCACTCCCTGCTATCAGATAGAACAAACAGCAGGGGAGAAGGAGTACACAGGTCGGTCACTAGAGAAACCAGAGAGCGCACAGAAGGTGATAAAATCACTTGTAGCTCCTTAACAAAAAAGATGAACAACACGATATATTTGGAAAACGTCTTCATTTAGTGTTCCCTACATTTTTAAAGCTATTCTTTGTATTGAGACAACCCCTTTAATGCGCCTTAAAACTGGCGTGGAGGCGCCTCTTTTCTGACATGTCGCCCTAAATATCTTTCAAAAATACAACTTGTAAGATCACATTTTTCAGTACAGTTGTAAACCTAAAAGTGGTCATAGACATTAGGTGAATACAATGTTGTCAGGAGTGGCCAGCTATCTAATGTTTATGGGGCCCTGCCAACTCTCTCCCCCAATTGCAAATGTTTGGATCTGAAGGGTTGGCGTGTTAAAATTCCAGTATGCTTAATGCTTTTGGTCTCACATGAGATAAGCGGTCATCAGAGGATTGTAGCAGCCAATTACTTTCTTCTCCCTATTGAGAATACATGCATGTTCGCTGAGTGTTCATTTATATGAATGGGGTTGGGAGAAATAGCAGTCAGCTGAATGAGCATTTGGCTGACAGCGCACATGGAGTGCTAAAGAAACTTTAGTTCATCTTCTGTTCTGTCTGGTTAAAACAAACATCTGCTACGAAAGGTGTTGTACAGCATCAGGAAAAAACATGGCTACTTTTCTTTTCCCAAAAGAGCGCCACATCTGCCCACAGGTTGTGTGTGGTATTGTCAAGATGCTTAAATCAGGTGTGGAATCTATCTTTGTTCCACTCCTTATCCAATTAAATGCCTCCCCTGAATTATATTATTATTATTGCTGCCGGCAGCCAGAGCTCGAGAAACACGACCGACACCTTCCGTTTCGGACATGTAATCTGAAGTTTAATCACAGTAAATTACATTCCAATAGAACTTTTTAATCACATGACTATTTTATCACTACATGATTGGTTAATTGGTGGTCGCTAAGAGACAAGTTATAATTTGCATGTACGTATGAAGCATTAGCTGATATGACACAATCCCAAACGCTCTCCTCTTTATTATCTGGGGGGAGGAGGAAGTCCTTGAATCTGGCTTCTAGCAGACACTGCATCTGCCTCAAGGAAAGCTGTGTGAGAGATATCTGATACTTCGATAAGGATGTATAACAGTAAAAGCAGTTTAACAAACTATCTGATGAGATTAATAAGAATGTAATGATGAAACAGACTTCTGATGTTTTTTCCTTAAATTTTCAACTTGACAGTCCCCCCTAAAAACATCAAAATCTGTTCTAATGCTCACCCCAGAGCAGGAATGGTGATTGATGCTCTTCCCTTAACTGAACATGTTATAGACAGCAGGGTGAACAGGGTATTGAACCCACTGAACCACCGTCAGGCTTGCTCCAAGGCGCGTAACCAAGCAACCGCCGGCCTCCTCGCAGAGCCTTTGATGGTAAGGATGAAAGTCGACCACGTCCGCCAGGTGCCACCTCAGAGCAGTCCCCGGCAGAGGCATCTGTGGATTGTTTACAATCTCATAACCCTCAATGATTCTGGAGAGTCATGATGGAGGTGGCGCTTAATTGTTCAGCTATACCTTGTAAGGCATCTCGGGTGTAATTATCAAACATCTGTTGATTGCAATAGATGTAATTTACCCAGTTCATACTTTTGTTGATTGTTATCTGGGGCGTAAGTGATTCAAACCCTTTGACCTGATCCCTAGCTTTGAATTCATCAGGCACCCCCCTTGGTTGTCCCTCTTGCATTTTTACACACATCCAGACTAGACAACATATGAAAGGATAAGGGAAAAGTTCATGATGACTTATTGGTCACAGTCACTTTCTTGCAGTGTGAAGCATGCACCCAGGTGGGTCTTCCTTCAAGTTTCATTGAGGTTGGGGACATCAGGAGTACTTGGTGTGGTCAAATCTGGGCTCCAGAGAATCTCTGACGTGTTTCTGCACCCACACAAAGTCACCAGGATGTAGCTTTGATCAGAGTCTGGATCTGGAATGGAGGAGAACACTATGGCATGCATTAGTTTCAATTCATTACACAGATTTATAACATATTTTACAAGGCTATCATTCCCTGCACTCAACTGCTATGTGTGAAACCTCCCTAATCTGGGTGGGCCTGAGAATACTATCTCCTGAGCAGTGTGACCAGTGGGGCTACCTAGGGAAGAGAGTGTAATGAGTAGGATCTCGGGCCAGGGAAGAGATGTTTATTTGCTAGCCTTCAGAATTTTGTTCTTCAGAGTGGCGTTCATTCTTTCCACTTTCCTGCTGAATTCGGGATGGTAGGGAGTGTGCAGGCCGAGGTCAGCTCCTACTAGTTTCCAAATGTCTCTGGTTACTTTACTTCTGCAGTGAAGGCAGGTCCTTGGTCAGATTTAATAACCTCAGGGATCCCCAAATCTGCATATCAACTCAGTCAATAGTTTCTTCACAGTGATTCTGGCAGTCATGTTGGTAACTGGGTAGACTTCAGGCCATCCTGAGAACATATCCACCACCACTAGAACATACTTGTATTTTCCACTCTTGGGTAATTCAATGTGTTCAGTCTGGATCCGCTGGAGAGGATATAGTGTTTAGCCAAATGCTTCCTTGGTGTTGGCATCAGTCCTCCTGGGTTACAAGTATTGCATATTTCACAACTTCTAGCATAGTTACTTGCTGTGGTGGAGATTCCGGGTGTTAGGTATATCTTGTTGATTGAAGAAATCATCTGGCTAGTTCATCTGTGGGTAGTATCATGAGCCCATTGTACTACAGTTGGATATAATGCCATTGGTAAACAAAGTCTATTATCTTTTTCCTCCAGAATCCATCTTGGTGTATCTCTGCTCCCAATTCCTCCCCACTTTCCTTTCCTTCGGGCTTGTTCAAGTTGTTTGAGATTGTCTCAACAGGTTAACACCTGGATTCAATGCATCTTGTCCTTGGTTCTTCTCTTCTTGTTCCTCTCTATTCTTTCCTTCTTCTTTCTTCTCACCTTCTTCTTTCCTTCTTTCTTCTTCTTTCTTCTCACCTTCTTCTTTCTTCTCACCTTCTTTCCTTCTCCTTCTTTCTTCTTACATTCTCAGTCTTTCTTCTCACATTCTCTTTCTTTCTTCTCACATTCTCTTTATTTCTTCTCTGTTCTCACGGCACCACTGTCAAGATGTTTAAATCAGGTGTGGAATCTATCTTTGTTCCACTCCTTATCCAATTAAATGCCTCCTACGAATTATATTATTAAAATTGCACCCGGAAGCAAGAGCTCGAGAAACACGACCGACACCTTACGTTTCGGACATGTAATCTGAAGTTTAATCACAGTAAATTACATTCCAATAGAACTTTTTAATCACATGACTATTCTATCACTACATGATTGGTTAATTGGTGGTCGCTAAGAGACAAGTTATAGTTTGCATGTACGTATGAAGCATTAGCTGATATGACACAATCCCAAACGCTCTCCTCTTTATTATCTGGGGGGAGGAGGAAGTCCTTGAATCTGGCTTCTAGCAGACACTGCATCTGCTTCAAGGAAAGCTGTGTGAGAGATATCTGATAGTTCGATAAGGATGTATAGCAGTAAAAACAGTTTAACAAACTATCTGATGAGCTTAATAAGAATATAATGATGAAACAGACTTCTGATGTTTTTTCCTTAAATTTCCAACTTGACAGTATTGTAGCTCATCCTACCCACTTTAATGGAGCCTTACTGCAGTGTCAGACACAACAAACCATGGATAGGTTTGGTGCTGTTTCTGAAAACTGTGTTTAGGATGGGCTGTGAAGACATTTTACTTGCATTGACCTAATGTTAGATCACCAGTCAGCATTCAGGCTAATGGGCTGACTGGTGATCCTGAGGAGTGCAGCAACGCAGGCATTATTAAAAAGGTAGTCAAGATTACACTGCGCAAGTAATCTGAAATAAATTAAAAGTAAATGGAAAAGAACGCACGTGGCATTTCTCCTCCACCTTTGAGTGTGGTATTTATGTGTTCTTTTGCCAAAGTACCATGAAAAGCAAGCATAAAACTCTTAATAAGTCTGAAATTCCTCAGAAAGATCAATTTGACTGGTCTCTGTCAGTGGCGCTAATAAGCATACATTTTAATATTTTGGTTCATAATTGGAAACAAATTGCTCACCCCCTATAGATACAGTCCAGGGGTGTAACTGTGGGTGTGCAGATGGTACTGATACACCTGGACTTTAAAGCTTGCGAACCAAAAGGGCCTTTGCCTTTAAAGGGGTTGTCTCATCTCAAAGTTTCATAGGATGCATGAATGAAATAATGCTGCTTTGCTCTGTCACTTCCTGGTCAAGCTGTCTGTAATTAGCATATGAGCTCCATGTATTCAGACTTCTCTGTTTATCAGTCTAGATTAGCTAAATTACCTTCTCTGAGGTCCGGAGAAGCTTCTGAGCTAATGTAAACAGTAGAGTAATTACTGTTTTTTGTCTGAAAGATCAGATAACACACAAGCTCTCACACTGTGGGCCATGACCTGTGTGATGACATCACTCCCTGCTATCAGATAGAAAAAACAGCAGAGGGGATAAGGAGTAAACAGGTCGGTCACTTGGGAAACCAGAAAGCCCTCAGAAGGTGATAAAATCATTTGTATTTCCTTAACAAAAAAAGATGAACAAAGCAAAATATTTGGAAAACGTTTTCATTTAGTGTTCCCTACATTTTGAAAGCTAATCTTTGTAGTGAGACAACCCCTTTAAAAATTGGTGGCCTTTTTGCTTTGGAGCCTTAGAGCTTCAAGTCGCTGTGATACAACTAATGTATGGAGGAGCAAGAAAATATAAATTACTATATAGGGGTTTTCTGCTTTAATCCCTTCCTGACCGCTGGTCATAATAATATGGCTCTTTGTTTTTTCCCTCCCCACTTTCCAAGAGCCATTGCTTTTTAATTTTTTCATTTACATAGATTGACAAGGGCTTGATTTTTGCGGGACAACAGAATATACTGGGGGATTGCAAAATTCTAAGAGGGTTGAAATGTGAAAAACACATACGGAGACATGTATGAAGGAAGGCACTTCGAAGAGAATAGTCGAGTCTCATTTTCAGTGTATAATGTGCCTGATGTATGAAAGTGGTTTTTGTGTGTTCATAAATGGTGTGTAAAGTTCGAAGCGCTTCGCCTATGTGTTAGGCGCATTACGAAACTTTAGCGCATAAGTAATGCGCCTAACATGTATTAAGGCTATAGATAGGATGGAAATAAAAGAAAAGTCATTGGAACAGCATGTCAGGGAATAGAAACTCTGGTACTGATCTTGCTCGGTGGACCACAGTTCCCAGCAAGATCTGTGCTGTGCTGGCTCTTGCTGTATGTAGAATAAAAGGTGAGAGCAGCAAAAATACATTTCAAATTTAATGTAGTAAAAATTAAAATACATATAATACATTTTATAGGAGATATTTCTATATTTTGGAGTCATTATTTATTTTTATGTTAATTTAATATGGTCACATTTTTCATTAAATTTTAATAATTAAATTTTATATAGTTTGATAATTATAATAAATTACTTGTTATTATTGCACTGGTGTAAGTTGAGAAATATTGGACATTTTTGCCCCTTACAGCAAATCTATCTCCACTTCAACTCCTCAGGCTCAGGCAGACCACATTGAAGTAGGTCTGACTGTCCGAGCAGTAATGCGCCTAGTTTTGCCGAACCACATTCATATATGTGTCTAATATTACGAATGTGGTGCAACACGCCTCCATAACACCCCCAAAACACCCCTCATGTTAGACGCATTAGAAAGTGTCGAGTCTTATGAACAATGCGCCTAACACATTCATTGGGTGCATTAGACATTGTAGCCGGCTGAGTTAGGTGCATTGTACGCCAGAAAAGGGTGAAAAACCCGCTCATACTCTGTTTTGTTTTGTTCTCATGTTGTTCACTCTCTTGTATAAATGATGTCTTATCTGTATTCTGCAGGTTGATAAGATTCCAGCTATATCAAATATGTAGGGATTTGGTTATGTTTTAGTACTTTTACGATACAAACATTCTCGCCATTTTCTGTAACCAATAACTTTTTTTGTTCTTCCATCTCAGGACCAGTGATGGTGCATTTTTTGCGGGCTGAAGTGTGATTTTTAGGGGATGTTCACACGGCATTTTTGAATAAGTTTTTGATCCGAAAAACATATTCAAAAGCTCTGCATAAAACGCATCCAACACGCACCCGATGTGTGCTGCATGTTTGGATACGTTTTGGCTACAGCAGAAACGCACCCCATAGTTTTAAGTAGGGTATCTGCTGCATCACACGACATGACAATTGTTTGAACAGATCTGAAAGATTCATCAGAAAGACGCATGTAAAACACGCATCGGCGATCATTCGTCTGAACACCGATGCTTGTTTTACATTGAAAGCAATGTAAATCACACTGCGCATTGTTAGATGCGTGTTTGGGTCCGTTTTGGGTCCGAAACACACATCTAAGAAACACCGTGTGAGCATCCCATTATTGGAACCATTGTGGGAGAGACGCAACTTTTTGATCACTTTTTATTCCAATGTTTAGTGGATGTGAAATGACCAAAATAATGCAATTTTGCTGTTTGCTATTTTTTTCTTTTACAGTGTTCAGCGTATAGGATAAATTATATTACTTTTTAATAGATCGGACTTTTACGGACGTGGCGATATCAATTACGTGAAACTTTTTTAAAAACATAATTTATCCCATATGTTAATAATAATAAGTGATAAAAAGTAACATGTATCCCAAATTTTACCAATAAAAACTACATGTCAGCCTGCAAAAAATGAGCCCTCACTCAGGTCCACAGGTGCAGAATACAGATAACATCATTTATACCAAAGAAGGAACAACACACACACACACACACACACACACACACACACAAACATGTCGCAAGTACTTTTTTTCACATTTGACCCTACTCAGAGGTTTTTTCAGTTTCCCAGTGTATTTTATGGTACAATCAAGGGCACCATTAACCCCTTAATGACCCTGGACGTTAAAGGGCCCCAGGCAGGAAGTGGGGAAACCGCCATATTGGTACACTCTTATTCATTGTCTATACAATGCATTAGGTTGTAGAAATGATAACGCCCCCTAGTGGTGAAGTGCCCTAGGGGGACTTAAAGCTACAGTAAAAAAAATAAAATGTTTTAATGTGTAAAAAAAAAAAAAGAAAAAAAATTTAAAGTTCAAATCATCCCCCTCTGCCATTTTACAATTATAAAAAATAATATAATAAAAAATTTACACATATTTGGTATCGTCGCATCTGAAAAGTCCGATCTATTAAAATATAACATCACTTATCCCGTACACTGAAGACCATAGAAGAAAAAAATTCTAAACGCCAAAATTGTGGGTTTTTTTTGGTCATTTTACGTCCTCTAAAAATTTGAATAAAATTGATCAAAAAGGTAACATCTATTCCAAACTGTTACCAATAAAAAGTACACTTCTGCCCCTCATTAAATCCCATAGGTGTTAGCACAAAAAAGTTATTGGTCGCAGAAAATGGCGCTGCCGCCCAAATTTCAAGAATCAAAATTGTTTGGAAATTTTTTACGGTACCAAAACATAATGGAAACCCTAAATGTTGGGTGTTTGGCCAGTTTCAACCTGCAGAATACAGATAAAACATAATTTTTACCGGAGAGTGAACACCCTAAAAAAAAACTGCAAACATAGCACAAGTACTTTTTTATACATTTTGTCCCACTTGGAATTTTTTTGCGATTTCCCAGTATATTCTATAGTATAGTGAATAACACCATTAGAAAGTACATCTTGGCCCGCAAAATAAAAGCACTCATGTGTCTAGGTAGGTGGAAAAATAAAAAAGTTATGGCTTTTGGAAGGCGAAGAGGGAAAAACGAATGTGTCAACCCAAAAAAAAACCGCAAGGTCCTTAAGGGGTTAAAAACTACATCTTGTCCTATAATAAAAAAGCCCTCTATGTCTATGTAGATCAGGCATCCTCAAACTGCGGCGCTCCAGCGGTTGGGAGACTACAACTCCCATCATGCATTTATATAATCTATAACAGTGGGAATGATGGGAATTGTAGTCTCCCAACAGCTGGAGCGCCGCAGTTTGAGGATTCCTGATGTAGATGAACAAAATTTTAAAAAAAGTTATGGGTCTTGGAAAGCAGGAAGGAAAAAATGAAGAGCCATAAAATTATGACCATGCAGCTTGCAGGGGGTTAAAGTCCCAGAAAAACCCTTCTACTATCATTTTAATGTAATTCATGTATTAATATGTTATACAGATTGAAGCCTAGAACAAAAACACACTAGTTTGAGCAATGTCTACTTCACGAGTGGAGGACGGCATTTTCTTGGTTTGTTATTCAGACCCAATTATTTAAGGTGACTTGTCTGGTTTATGAGCAGAACAACCTGTGCTCACTTCCCGGCATTTCCTTGTCAGTCCACTACTTAATCCTGGTTACCATGTTTTTTCTCAGCTGTCAGGTATGCTCCTATGCTCTGAGATTGTCACCTAGGCAGTCGGCCCATGTTTTCATATCCAGTAATCTAACAGTGCATAAGACATAGTCTGGCGCCACCCGAGGAATTACACCGGTGTGTGACTCTATGCCCGGAGGCCAGGAGGTTTATTGGAAGAATGCACATCCAGCCGTCCTACATCGTGCTTGTAGCTGCAGGCCGTGTATTTATAGACTCCTGAGCCAGGTGTGTGTCACAAAAAAAAAACCACACACGGGGCGTGGATCCTAGTGACAAATGACTGCACTGCTTATTGTTCTAGCGCCCAAACATGTCTGCTCTGATTCTCTCCTACATATTGTAGTCTGTACCCTTGAGGTCAGCAGACATTCACATATAGCTGAGCTATAGTTTGTTACATGACTCATCAGTGTGTTGTCTGAAATGTTTAATGTCTGTGCACAAATACCTTACAAATTATCTTAAAGAGAACATATAGCCATTCCTGACCTGTCCGTTTAACTAAATCCTTGTGTTCCTTGTAAAATAAAAATTTTGGAGCCTCTTCTCTTATAAATCTGTGTTGTGCTGTTCCTCTGTTATTCCTCCTAGAAATGTATGACTGAATCTGTCAGATGGGTGTGACCAACTGTGTGGTGTGTCACTGCACACTCTGATATTGTCCAATCAGTGCTGAGAGAGTCAGTGTGTACAGGGCCACACCCCTTTGAAAACTGGGGATGGTAATACCCATCTGACTGATTCAGGAATACATTTCTAGAAGGAATAACAGAGGAACAGCACAGAGTTAGAAGAGAAGAGGCTGCAAAATTGATATTTCACAGGGAGCATAAGGATTTGTTAAATCAGTCATGTCAGGAGAGGTCACAGGTCCTCGTTTTAACTTCTGCTATATATGAACATAATCTGGTCACTGATGTCCTCTGAGATATTAAAAAGGGGTATCCAGGTCTAAGACATCAATGCCCTCTCCTCATGACAAGCACTTTTTTTTGGAGGGGATCTGACCTCCGCAATCAGCACAATGTAAAATAAGGGCCCCTTCAGTGTTCATGTAAACACAGTGTCACCTCAGTAGGAGTACCAGTCTCCAGCAACACAGCTAAATCAACTGCTTAAGGATGCAAAGCATTCAGCCCCCCAATCCATGGAGCCCAAAATTAACCAAACTACAATTTTTTTTTTAGAAGACAGGGTTTCAAAAAGTATAAAAAAAAAGATTTTATTCCTCCATAACACCCAAAGTAACATGCAACGTTTCAACCAAAAATTGGTCATGCTTGGCAAAGACCAATTTTTGGTGGAAACGTTGCATGTTATTTTTGGTGTTATGGAGGAATAAAATCTTTTTTTAAATATCAGTAGGAGTGTCTGTACCAATGATAGCAGCTTGTTTCATTTCTTTGATTTAGGCTAGGGATCCACAACTTTTGATCATGTAACTATTGCAGTAATATGCTGCGACTGCTTACAACCACAATGTCACCTTTACAAGATCTCGCCCTGAAACGGGAACAAGACTTTCAATCATATCAACAGTTTAACCATCTTCTTCCCAATACGGAAAAATATTGGTTATGATTCCCCATGACTTTACGACATTTGTTGTGTGCATAATAGTTGCCGCAAAGTCCTAGGCTTATTCAGATTATTCCTAAAGCAGTGTTTCTCAACTCCAGTCCTCAGGACCCACCAACAGGTCATATGTTCAGGATTTCCTTAGCATTGTACAGGTGATATAATTACTGTCAGTGCATTCTCCACAGGTGATATAATTACTGTCAGTGCATTCTGTGAGAGATCCTGAAAACATGACCTGTTGGTGGGTCCTGAGGACTGGAGTTGAGAAACACTGTCCTAAAGGGAAGCTCTCTCCTTAGGGAGAGCGCCATATAGGCGTGTGGAGATTTGACATTGCCTTTTGCACTCCACAAAGCATCTGCATATCACAAGGCATTATGGGAAAGGAGCTGAGAAGCTCAAGCGCCCTCTATGGGATTTAAGAAATCCTCAATTTGTTTTTGACCCACTGGGTCTTTGGAAAGCAAAAGGGATATTTAGCCAAGCCAGCATCACCCATCTGTAGACAGCCGTTTCGGGGTGTTTGCCCCTCGTCAGAACAGAGCAGAACGATGCTGGCTTGGCTGAGTGGGAGGCAATGGGTGGCTCAGAAAGGGAAGATCTCTCCTTAGTGACAGCGGCGTAAATATCCCTTTTGCTTTCCAAAGACCCAGTGGGTCAAAAGCAAATTGAGGATTTGTTACATCCAATAGAGGGCGCTTGAGCTTCTCAGCTCCTTTCCCATAATGTTCAGTTTATTCCATAAATTGTATGTTTATAGGGTTACCAGCCGACAATGATGAATCATTCACTTTCAGCTATTTACTTCCCCCAATATATAAAGTGAATTGGCAAGGATGACTACTGTTGGGGTCAATTATTGTTGCTCAGAAGACATTCTTATGTATGGGGTTTGTTGTCTGTTCTCCATCTGTGTACGGCCAACATTTGGGTCTTGTTGGTTCTTCTGTGACACCAGCTGATACATTTCATGATTAGATAATCCCCCATCCTCTTTCAATTAGAGGGGCTTCTACAAATCCTCTTTCCGGTGAAGATAAAGGGAGCAGTGAGGCACATCTCACCTTCTCCTAAGAGGCTCCATCAGAATCAATGAGGCCAAACAGATATTTCTTGTGTTACAAGGTCCTCAGATAAGATTATTTTTCATTATTCATTTATCAAAGCAGCTTTTACGTTACAGAGATCACAGAGGACGGAGTTATGTGATGGTCAGCAGACAGAGAACTAGGCCATGTTCAATTAATGAAATCTCTTCTGTCCAGAAATTACTATATACTTTTTTTTTTACCAAAAGAAGCATGGAAATGTTGTGTGTAATACAGGGCAAGCGATTTCATGCTGTAGCACGGGTACATTGGTGTCTACATAGTTAGTTTGACCTGTTAAAGAAATACTTTTATTTCCCATGTAATAGGATTTCTGAATCATCTTCTCTTAAAACTTGGCACCGTACCATTCCTCTGTTATTCCTCCTGGAAATGTATGAATAAGTGAATAACTTGGAACCACATGCATGAAACTGTTTAGGTCTTAAACTCACTCTTGTGCCCTTAGTAACCAGGATGTTCATGTTATATAGAGGTCCATAGCTTTTTCAGTCCACAGGAAGCTTTGTGAGGTTGTGTTGTTTGAGGGACCCTATGATGTAAAAAACTATGCTTTAAACCAACTTGGGATGAGCACACTATAAGGCTATGTTCTCACGGCAATAATTGTGGGATGTATTTTGCCCCGCAATTACAGCGCGTGCTCGGGGGCGGGGTGCGGCTGCCCTCCGGCCCTATAGACATTCATTATTCACAGCGCATATACGCCGTAAATAATTCACATGTCACTTCTCTCCCCGCTCCCTGTATTGTGCGAGCAGGGAGAGGAGACGTAATCCATAGTTCTCTATGAGAACTGTGGATTACCGTAATGATTGGGACGCATCTCGCGCCGTATTAAGCTCAGTAGATACGAGGCGAGATACGTCCCATTTTAAGCCGTGTGAACATAGCCTAATACATTTTGTTTTTGATAGAATTAGATTCAATAGAGCTAGTAATCTATTCATTTAAAGGGGTTGTCCAGCATAAGAACATTCATTTTAAATGGGGCAAGCTATGGAAAAAAAAATCATACTTGCCTACTTGTCTCTTGCCGTTGCTGTTGTAAAGCTCCCCACGATTCACTGCTCTGCACTTCCAGGTTCTCATCCTGACACACAGAAGACGGTCACTCCACAGAGCGCAGAGGAACAGTAGCGGTGTATGACTTTTTTCCATAGCCTGGCCCCATTTAAAATGAATTTTCCTCTGTTGAAAAACCATTTAGATGAAAAGATTACTAGCTCTGCTGAATCGAATTCTAGCAAAAACAAACTGTATTACAGTATGCTCATCCCATAATGCTCTACAGCACAGTGCCGGCATTGCGCCTTTACATGATGGGTTCCCTTTAAACAACTTTTTTGTTTTTTTCTGGAGCCTGGTCCCATTTAAATGAGTTTTTCTCAGTAGGACAACTCCTTTAAACCTCTGCTTGTTCTGGGCTCAGGAGTCCAGTGGGCTGTTCTACTCAATGACTGACAGTTATCTCTGCATGCACAATGATACAGGGAAGGCTCTGACTGGCCCACATGGGAATAGGAGAAACCCCCGGTGGGCCCTGAGCATCGCAGAGCTGGAGTTGTTTTTTAACTGCATATACATCCTCAAAAGAGGCAAAAAATCATAGGAAGAGAGGAAAACAGCAAGAGGCAGAGTATATGTGGGATGTACAGTCATATACAGTAGCTGTAAGATGGGCCTCTAAAATAAACCCCACTGGTGGGCCCAAAAATAGCTCAATGGTGGGCCTCTAGAATCAACTCCACCTGTGGACCCTGGCTGTCAGTCACTGAGTGACACCTCCCTGTGGACTCTTAAAGCCGGAATGCACAGTGGCTTAAATGAAAAAAAAAAAAAGGATATTAATCTGCTCAGTTCATTTTGCTGTAAAGCTTGGTACCTGCAGATTGCAATGCATTGTCAGCATAAGAGGTTCCCTTTAAAAGGAGCCGCAATAAAACTCAAGTTGCTTATTCAGTTTTTTTTAATTTTCTTCCTGCTTCACGACTCGTCATTTTCAAGTTCTCTGCCAATGCTTGCTAAACTGAAATGTTCTTTTTTTTTTTTTCCTTTACATTCAGATGCTAATAAGCATCTCTTATTACCCAGCTCGTTCACATGTTGTAGCCATGTTGTGTTTTTTTTTTAGCAAAAAAAGTGAAAAGACTGCAAGGTGTAAATAAACATGAAGGGCGACATGTATGTACGGGGCTACGTTAGTAGTCTGGCGTCCTTTCATCCCAAAAACTGCCGTAGCCCTGTGCGCTCGATGAATGAGCAGGAGCACTTCAAAATTAGGCGCATTATACGGCACCCGCGGCACTTTGTAATGCGCCAGAGATCGGGGGGGTGCTGGAAGTGCGTCGCACTACAACCGTACGAAGCTACACATTTATGACTTTTGAACAGCAAATCTAGGCGCATTACTGCTGGAACAGGCAGACCACTTTGAAAGTGTTTTACCTGAGCCTGAATTGTCGCTTTGTAGCTGGAAAGCGCTAAATCTATGACCCGCAGTAAAACAGGTTCATAGATTCAGGTGCATTCTACACTACTTGTGCATACAAAAAAAATGGTGCCTGGGCGCCAAAAATCATACATGTCGCCAGAAAAGTGAATCATTAGAGGTTTCAGAAGACACAACTGGAGTGATCAACTGATCACTGGGACTGCTCCATTTTGGGTACCTGTAACTTTGACCTGCCCAACAGCCATTGCCAGCTAGAAATCTTGGTTTAGAAGATCTTGGTTTAGAAGAGTTTTTAAGATGGGCGGCATTGCCTGAGGATAAGACTGGTTCCAATCTAAGACTGTAGGATGTGCTTCTAGATCTGAAGGCCAAACTACAATCTTTAAAAATATATGTGTGATGCTAATTGTACTTTTGTATATTGCAGGAGGAAATAAACTAAAGAATCAGCATTTTCGTCTCAACTGGGCATGGATCTCGATCGAGAAGGAGTACTACGTGGTGAATGAAGATGCCAAGCATTTAGAAGTTATCCTGAAACGAAGAGGATATTTGGGAGAAACATCATTCGTTAGTGAGTTTTATTATTGTTAAAACCATTATGTACATAGAAATTACTATCTTTAATGGCATAACTCTCATCAAGATTTTGGTGGCGGTGCTCCTATACTTCTTTACATTACCGTGTTGCTGGCAGGAAAGGTGTACCAGTGTAGTCATGAAAGTAAAATTCCTTAAAGTCACAGCCAAAAGATTAGAGACCTGAAATATAATTGGGGGTTTAAAGTCAAACCTGTAACTCAGTCCGTAAGGAGAGTTTTCCATCTGCAGACAGTTGCTTCAGGGTGCTTGCCCTCGTCAGTGCAGAGCAGGTTTCTGGCTGGCTGGATTAGTGGTTTTAGCTGCAGCTTTAAAAAGGTAATATTTCTCCATAGATAGAGATACCATGAGGGTGTGTGGAGGCTTACAAGCCATGAATACTGCATTAAAATGTAATTATTCAAATAAGCTCTAGGGAAAAGTGCCAAGACGCTAGTGCCACAGCTGTCTGCAGATGGAAAACCTCTCCTTATTAATACGTTACTGCCTTGGCTTTAAAGGGGTTTTGCCATGAAGTGAGTTCCTTACCTCTTATCTGCTCTGGAGAGAATATAAACAAAGCATGCTGAGTCATGCAGGGGTGAGAGGGAGGGGGGTGAGCAGAGAGCGAGTAGAAAGGGAGCGTCTGCAATGTTTACTCATAATTACATTACAACCAGTGGATTATCTATACAAAAGATACAGCCTCATACACTGCACTTTCTCCCCAGCCCATTGCAAGCTCCTTCATGTTCCCTGTCATCAGATAAGAAGTGCAAACACGCAAGCAGGGCCAGATCAGCTCCTGTCAGTGTCCTGGTCATGTCTAATGTAAATTTTCAGGAAACTAAGGGGGACTGAGCAATGCTGTAGCTCTCACAGACTTCACTTTTTTGTAATCACATATATTTAGAAAAGTGGTTAAATACCCATTTTGGAGGATTACATTACATCGTGACAAAACCCCTTTAAATTTCTAGTCATGTTTCAAGGCTCCTTAGTGGATTGAATGTGACTTTAAGGAATGCTGCATTTAAAAGGTGGCACTAGAGTACTAGCTCTCTTCTCTAAAGCTATATTTTCCAGTAGGAGTTCACCATTGTACACTCTAGAACGTCACAGACTGGGAAACTCGTTTGGTGATGCTCCAATCTAGTATATGCCCCCTATATCTTTTATGTGACTTTCACTATTATTATGTACTTCCACTAGTTTGAAACATGAACCAGTTAGTTACTTGCGTTCCTCCAATTGTAACCTTGCTGAGCACTGACACTGAGAGCAGGGAATTGAAGAACATTGGCACCTGTGTGTAGAAGGAAACAAAAGATAAACTATGAGGCGCTATCACAGACACCCGTTATCTTGGCCCAGTATCTTTTTAAAATAATTCATGTTGCAGAGCTGCTTATCTTTGCACGTTCTTTTCCTGTATAAATAATGTTGTGGGATAAACCTTTCAAAGTGCATTGATAATCTTTACTTGCTGGCACATGTGCCAAAGTCTTAAATGCACAAGGGGTCATCTTAGTTGATTAGGTAATGTTGTATGTAGTAGAATGCAGGCTACGTTCCAGCTAATGTTCAATCTCTTCAACATCTCTGGCCTTGTCCCTGATTTTTTTTTCCACTGTGGCTCAGTCTACCTGTAGGTCAGATTATAGAGATAAAGAGCAGTAATGATGATGTTGCGCTGATTTTTCTTCATAATAAGCAGCTATCATGAGATCATTAACCATAATGTTATAATATGTAGAACATAATATAAAGTTGTGGTTGGCATCAGTTTTTGATGAAATATAGGACTTATCTTTCATGTAGATTTTGATGCAGAACCCTTTTGCATTCTACACCAAAATCTGCATGAATTCCACATATTTGAAAAACATAAGTGACATGCCCCATTAGTAGAGAGGACACAGGTGAGCCTCAAGGAAAAATTCATCAGGTGCACGGACCTTAAACGTGTTTTCCTACCTTAAACGTTTATGGCATATCAATAGAATATGCCACAAATGTCTACCCTGTTTCCCCGAAAATAAGACAGTGTCTTATATTAATTTTTGCACCTAAAGACTCGCTAAGACTTATTTTTAGGGGATGTTTTTTTTTTCTATGAACAATAATTCACATTAATTGTTGAACAAAACATCAACATTATTAATATACTGTAGGGATTTCATCACAAACATCAGCATAAGCAGCCAAACTCTGAATGGCATAAAAAAAATGCATTATGTCTTAGTTTCGGGGGTGTCTTATTTTCGGGGAAACAGGGTAATAGGTGTGGGAGCAGTCACTTCTCCATTCTAAACAAAGAATTTCAGGGGCCTATTTTTAAGATAGGTGTGGGCCATTTATGGCATATCCTATCAATAGTGTCTGAGATGGGAACAACCCTTTAAGAGGGGAAGGAGAAAAAAGACGGTTAGTGAAAAGAAAATCAAAGTATTAGGAAAGTTACTCAACTAGTTTTTAACTGGAATTGTAACTTACAACAGAGAGTTCTCCTTTAAGACAGACTTTAATAAACGCCCTTTTTGAACACGTTCTATCTGGAGCTACATCTCCATAGAGCACTCTCAATAACCTCGGTCACAGAAAGGTTATTTCTAAAAACAAGCCCTGTAGTGGAGTTATTTAAAGCTGTAGAGAAACAGATGCCACTTATATTCTGAGACTGACGAGAGGAAGTTGTGTGATGCTTGGGATTTCAGTATTTAATGTTATACCAGGTTGAATTACTTCATGATTTACTATATGCAATCGGACATAGCCAGACCCCCCGTTCTGTATGATGGGGGGAAGAACCCCCAACCAGAGGTTTT
>JAODAL010013970.1:0-89172 GCA_025379985.1 Phyllomedusa bahiana
GCCCCCTAAAAAATTGGTCCCCCAACTACTAGCACCTGTCTAGCCTGACCTGCACTCCTATTCCCCATCTTACTGGAGCAGACAGGGGTAGTGTCTTGCTGCAGCAATGCTATTTCTGAACCGACATACCCCTTTTACATTGCAGCCACTGTTCTAATATCATCAAAGGTGACACATTCTATCATCCACATAGTGGCAAACAATACAAGATAAAAGGTTTTTTTTACATATGATACATCATTTGTAATCTATTCCATCAAATGTCCATGTGGTCTTTTGTACGTCGCCGAGACTAGCCAACGTATAAAAGATCGCATCTCATCAAATAAATCCACCACTAGATGCAAAAAAGAGTGGCTTCCTATTCCTGATCAGTTCTTAAGAAAGGGCCACCAAATAACTCAGCTTAAATTCCAAATTTTGGAACATGTTCCTAGACCTAGACGTGGTGGAAACCGCGTCGCTATCTTGAAACAGCGTGAAGCTTACTGGATACACCAACTTAACACTATATCCTGGTGGCTTAAATCGTGAATGTGACTACATTTTCTCTTGATCATAATCCTTTTTGACATTATATTATTGTGGTTTTTACTAAATACTGTTACTTTATAATTGCATACAATTTTGTATATTATCCCATATGTCATTGTTATATATTATTAGTTTTTTTATATATGTCTTTGATTATTTGATTTTCAGACTTGTTGATCTCTGGCCATCTTTGGGTGAGATTCACGTATTCCTTTCAGTCCCTTGGTCCTATTTCCTTTCTTTTTATTTTATTCTGTATCTACTTGTTTTTTTGTTTTTTTTGTTTTTTACCTATTTTTCATTCGTTTTGTCTCGTTTCCCTGTATCTTGTTTTACTGTCTTGCATATGTTCTTGTAGACTTACTTTATTCATTCATGGCGTCCATTTCCCACTACAGACACATCCAGTTCTTCTGTATATAACCTCCCATATCTCTTTCTTATTCCTTCAATCTTTCAGTTATTTTTATTCATTATTCCTTTTTCATGCCAGTGTCGCGCTAATGCGCAGGCGCCGGCACTTCTTACCAGTATTCACTTTGAGCTACCTCCATCTACTTACCCAGGCTCTCTATGCCGAACGTCGCGCTAATGCGCAGGCGCAGGCTCTTCCCTTACCAGTACTTACCTATAGTGCGCTACTGCGCATGCGCCGGATTCCGGCACCCGAACTTCCGGTTTAGACCGGAAGACGGGCGGACGGCGTCTCTATATAAGGCACATACTAACGATACTGTGCGAGGAGCCTCAACAACCCTGACTTGATGCCATAAGCTATTCTTACATTGGTAAGCCTTCTTTTAATACCCTCTAGGTCGTCTTATAGGACTTCCCACTATAGTAGTCATTTTAATATATTTTTTTCATACACCACTTTATCTTTTGTTTTCTTTAGCCATTGATCCAGGCTCCCATAGTACTTAATTGCTATTACCCTATATTGTGGGTAAGTCCTTTCTCCTTCAGCAGTTACTCACTAGTTTCCTCTTTAGCTATGTACATCACTTATTTCTCTTCTCAGGTTTCCACCAACCATTTTCTCAGGCTACAATCTACTTTATCCAACACCTATTTATATATATATATGTCTCCATGCATTACTTACTGGTAAGATACATTGTTTCACAAAGTACCTTCTACCTCTTTCCTTTTGTGTCCTCTATATTCTTTTTGTCTCTCTACTTTTCGTTCTGGTCTTCCCCCTATTTTCATACTCGTCCTCTTTGTATATTCTATGCTTTATTTATAAAATAGATTTCTTATCTCCTTTTTTCTATTTCCCCCTTTTTTTCTTTCTTCTTTTTTTTTCTTTTTTTCTTTATTCCTTTATTTTATTGCAGTTTTCTTTATTATTATTATTTCTTTACTATTGTTTTTCTGTTTTTCCTTAGTGACATGCATGATTAAGGCTTGTAATTTTGCCGAAACGTCGCATCTATATTTGTCACAAGTTTGGATTTCCTTATACCAGAAAAGAAATCAGCGTGTTGAATTCTACCATTTGTATCTATAATGGACTTATCAATATAATTATTCTGCATTACTTATTGTGTGCTGTGGAGCTATTACTTTATTTGTATATGGTACTGCAATATCCCTTCCACGGGCATACGTAATTTCAGAGTGCTGGATAAAATTCCTCTATAATTAATGTTTAGGAGTGTTCATCACGAAACCCTGATCTCAAACCTTTTTTTTTTTATCTACTGTAAATTTTTATTAACATATTTCAATAAAGTTTTCAATATCAAAATAAACATTCGACAAAGCTGTGAAATACTTCTCACTGAGACATTATGCATTCAAAGCAGTTAAAACAAAGTGCAGTTTTTGAACAGTTAGGTCTCAATGGGTTATGTGTGGTACAAGCCTAGGCAGCAATCCAATAACTCCATCCTCTGGAGCCAGTGAAATGCAGGCCTGCAGACGGCTGAAGTGACAAAGACACCTACAAAACATAAACACACACTAACCACACAGGGTACGGAAAGGGAAGGGGAAAGACCAAGATCAAGACAAACAAGGAAGAACTAAGGCTCCCAGCTGTTTTTGGGTTTGCAGTCCAGCTAAACCAAAGTAGAAAACTACAAGTCATGCAAGATACAGTAAACATCCCAAGGCTTCCAAATACTATCAAATATGTCCAGTTGGTTGTGAGATAGAACAGTAAGTTTTCCATTCGTCAAACTTCCTGTAAACGGAGCTTAAAGTCGTGCGAGTGGGGTAGATGCTTGCTTAAAAAATCCGGCAAAAAAAACACTTAGAAGCGGTTTGTAAAAAAAAGTCCCCCCATCCCAGGGCCCCGAGGGGCATAAGGAAAACTTTAGATGAAAGGCCCTGCGGGGTAAAAGGGCCCCCTAACCTGTGTGTACAGACCAACATCTGCCATTGACCAAAACGGTGTTTTCCCTTACAGTCCCAAAAAACCATCTGGGAAAAGTCTCCCCCGGGGGCCCCCCACATCTCCGCAACAGTCCTATAGTAGGCTTCAATTATGCGGGGAGAGCAGGAGTGGATACCAGTGCATTAATTTTTGTTTTGGTTTTCTTTAGTTTGGGCAGAGGAGATGGGGCGGGCTGCTGCCTCCATACGTTTGCCGGGTGTCTTAAAATGGGGGGAACCAGTACTCCCCCCCCCCCTTAACCATATAGAGTGGGATATTGGGGAGTCGGGTTTGGAAGTATTAACATTTTGTTTTATAGACGATATCAAACCTTTTTTAGAGGAGTGCCCTGCCCGCAAAAATTTTTTTCAAATACAGTGGGAGCAGACACTGTGGTGGATTTTAATACCGACGTAAGACATTAATCAGACATTAAATACGATGTCTGATCTGAAAGTAGGAGTAGAAAGCCGAAAGGGGCCTGTCTCAACCCCTATTAAAAATGTATGGGCAAAGCGGGAAAGGCGGTGCGAGAAAGGCAATACAAAATGGCTCAGTTATACCAGTTCTGTCATGAGTAAGGGGCCAAAATTCCCTACCAACTATTGTGAGAGTTGTGGAAGAATGTTAAAAGTTTGCCCGAAGTCATACAGTTTTGGGAAAAAGTACCAAATACAAATTTTAATTGTAGTGAACTTTTGACTTTGCGAACGTAATAAAAGTGCATTAAAAATTCCTTCTCTCATTAAAAGTCATTTGGCAAAGATAAAAAATTTTTTGGTAATCCTAATTACCAAAAACAGGTAGGTTTTATTCTGATTCAGGGGTCAGATAGTGAGAAAAACATGCCATGTGTTTTTTTTTTAATGTGTAGTAAACTTTGGGTTTCAACTTTTTTATAAAGAGAGAGAGGATTACATTAAGGTCACAAAAGAAATCAGAACAATGCTGTATTTTTTCAAAAGCAACCCCTGAAAATATCCCTCTAATAGTTGAGTAGATATACAGCAACACAGTAAACTGGATATAATAGACTGTAATATAATATATTTCAAGGGATATTCCTATCACATTGATTAGCTTTATACATTTAGGCAGAGGTAATTAAAGATTATTACCAAATACATTGTTATTCTGATTTTGCTTTATTTCAGAGTTAGAGTAGTTCTTATCTCCTGTTTTTTTAAAAAAAGGGTATAGGTTACAACCACCTCTTTCTCTTTCAAGCACCCGGGCCGGGTTGGGGGAGTCACCCCCTTTTTTTGGTCTAATCAGCGCCAGGAGTTTGGTTTAGCTTTTTATGACAAACCTTAAGCCTTTTTGCCTTCTGTCCTACTGTTAAAACAATTTCATCACCAATGTCATTCTAACAGGCTCAGCCAAGAATAGCAAGGCTGTTGCAGTCTCCACCCTCCCTTATAAGGAAGTTAGAGTCTGAAGCTGGTTGTGAAGAGCAGGCTGTGTGAAACCACCTGATGAGAAAACCCCTTTTTTTAAAAAATAAATGATATAAGGGATTAACATAACTCAGTGTTGTCACTCTTTGGAGTTTTATGCAATTCACTCTTTCTAAGCAGAAGAAGGACTAGTGTTTGCATAAATGAATCGTACAAGTATAAGAAATGATGTACTATACTTACAGAGATAAAAGTACTTTTTATGTTACCGGGTCCCCTTTTTTTCCTTTTCTTAATACAGTGCATATATTATTCACACTGAAAAACAAAATACTAAAAGTCCGTCTTGCAAAAAAAAATGGGTCGCCCATTAAACGGTCGGGAATCCATCATAGAATCCCAAAAGGGCAAAACAAAAAAGAGAAGAGGGGGAAAAAAACCAGAGAAAAGAGAACTGCCAAGTTAGGATTTTATCTCACACCAGTGCTTGATTTACAGCTTACACTTCTCAGTACTGCTCTGTAATACCCTCCAGGCTGCTGCCTTTTAGGGTGATATAGGTGGTTACAAATTGTCCAAAAATGTCTTTATAAAATTTTTTAAAAAAGTTTTTTTAAATTTTTTAAAGGGGTTTTGCCCAAAAAGTGACTTCCTACCTCTTAAAAATGCTCAAAAACTATAAACAAAACAACGAAGCCTCAAGGTGGAAGAGAGGGGGGTGAGAAACAGCCCCGGAAACGGGGGGCGGTGCAATGTTCATGAAATAATTTCATTACAACCAGGGGATTTTATTACAAAAAACACAGGGCTGATTCATGCTTTTTTCTCTTCAGTCCCTTGCCACTCCTTCATGTTTTCCCCCCGTCATCAGATAAAAAGGGCAGACAAAGGGAAAACGCGGCAGATCAGCTCCTGTCAGCTTTTGGTCGTGGTCTAATGAAAATTTTTTTTAAATAAAATAAGGCATGTAAGGGCTGTACTCCAAGGGGATACTTTTTTTTTTTCACATATATTTGAAAATGTTAAATACCCATTTTTTTGGGGGATCCCACGTCAACATTACTCGTGGCAAAAAACCCCCCTTAACTCCTTAAGGGCCCCGGCGTTTTTTTTTTTTTTGGTGACACCTTTTTTTTTCCCCCCCTCGCCTTCGAAAGCAAAAAATTTTTTTATTTTTTTTCCCCCTCATAGACAAAAAGGGCTTTTATTTGCAGGACAAGATTTCTTTCTAAAGGTGTTTCACTAAAACTATGAATATACGGGAAACCCCAAAAAAAATTTCCCAATGGGCAAAAAAGTGAAAAAAAAAAAGAAATTTTTTTGCCTGTTTGCGAGGGTTTTGCTTTTACGGCATTCAATCTTCGGTAAATATAATGTGTTATCTGTATTCTACAGGTTGTTACGCATCTGGAAATACCAAACATGTAGGGTTTCCCTTATGTTTTGGTACCGTAAAAAAAATTCCAAACATTTTCTATTTTTGAAATTTGCGCCACGGCGCCATTTTGTGCGATCAATAACTTTTTTGTACTAACACCTACGGACGTCAGTGAGGCAGCATTTTTTGCGGGCTGAAGTGTACTTTTTATCGCTAGCAGTTTGGAATGCATGCAACTTTTTTGATCATTTTTTATTCCATTTTTTGAGTGACGTAAAATGACCAAAAACGCAATTTTGGCGTTTGGAATTTTGTTTCTTCTACGGTGGTCAGTGTACGGGATAAATGATGTTATATTTTTATAGATCGGATTTTTTCAGACGCGGCGATACCAAATATGTGTAACTTTTTTATTATTTTAATGATTTTATTTGTAAAATGGGGAAAGGGGGGTGATTCGAACTTTTAATACTTTTTTTTTTTTGTACTTTAAACTAGATGGCGCGATTGTTAAAACAACCTAATGCATTGCATAGGCAATGCATTAGGGTGTACAAAGATGGCGGTTTCCCCACTTCCTGTCTGTGGACGGAAGTGGGGCAAACCGTCCAGGGTAAGTGACGGGAGCCTTCACAAGGCTCCCCACCACCATGCGCCGGTGCCGATGACCGTACCGATCGGTGCGCGGCACCGATCGGCGTTCATTCAGACGCCGCGGCCATCTTTGGAGCGGTGTCTGATGGGTAAAACAGCGCCAGCGGGCGGAGCCACCCGCTGGCGCTGTTACTGCCGGGTGTTAGCGGCGATTGCCGCTAACAACCGCCGGCTGTGCGGGGGGGGTCGCGGAGCGATCCCCCTGCAAAGCCCCTTAGCGGCCCTGGGACGAACTCATACGCCCAAGGTCGTTAAGGGGTTAAGTGAAACTTACCAGCTCATAATTTTTTTTTAAGCCTTTTTAAATATAGCGATAACATTAGCACATCACTGCTGCAGTCGCTAATTGGCTGCGGTGGTCAAACGCCTCTACTTAAATCACCGTTCACAGCTGTTTATTTCCAAAACGGTGCCAGATCGGAAGTAGAAAATTGTTTTTTTTTGTTTGTAGACAAAACAACATAAGTATATGTTAATTTTAAGAGTATGTTCACACGGCGTGTTGAGTCTGTGTAAACATATGCTTTTAGACGTGTGTTTGGATCCGTCTGTCGGACCCAAACACGCATCTAATAAATAGCAATGTGATTTACATTGCTTTTAATTTGAACTACGCTTCGGCGTTCACAAGAGTGATCGTCGATGCGTTTCTCACTTCGTCTTTCGGATCCGTTCCAAGAGCTGACATGTCAAATCTTGGTCTGAAAGACGAAGCAGGAGCCATATTTTGAACTATAGGGTGCGATCCTGCTGCATCCAACACGTACAAACACGCAGCTGCCTATTGGATACGTGTTGGATCTGTTTTGGATCCGATCGCTGCAGCGTTTTCGGATCCGATTTTCAGATACAACACAGATCCAAAAACGCCATGTGAACAAGCCCTAAGGCATTTGCTACAACTGGGCATATCGCTATGCCATTGGATGGTCCAGGAGTTGACCAGTGCCATTTACAGCAGAAAATGGCTGCTACATACAGCTGGTCTACCAATGCAATGAATACAATCTGAACTATCTCTGATCCTTGCCAGTTACACCCTAGATGCCAAGATCAAACCAATTACTTCATCCAGGTGGTTAAACAGGGAGGGGGCTAATTCTGTCACCCTATCCACGCCCCTGCAATTTGATTGCGGGGGCCTCTGAATTATTATGCATAGTGTCGGACTGAGATGCCAGGGGCCCACCAGTTGAGCCATTTCTGGGCCCACTGGTCAAGTATATTTTAGGGGCCTACCCTACAGCTACTGTAAATGACTTGCTACATGCCTCCTATGCTCAGAATCTTGCTTTTTGCCTCTCTTTCTGTGCCTTTTTGCCACTTCTGAGGATGTTTATGCAGTTAAAGAATAACTCCAGGTCTACCATGTTCAGGGGCTCAATGGGGGTTTACCATATTCCCCTGTGGAGCAGTCCGAGCTTGATTATGCAAACCAGAGGTTTAACAAAAGGCCCTCAGTTCTGCCATGCATGTGCACCTATTAGACCCAACTTTAGTCTTTAATAGACTGCCTGACAGTAGAACACTGACAGACGGGCAGTAATACACTGCACAACATAAGTAGTACAGTACACCTGGATGTCCCCTTGTGAGACACATGAAAATTGTAAACAAAGTAAAAAATTTATGACACAAATCACCATTTTATTAATAAAAATGTTGTTATTGAAAAAGCAAACAAAAGACCTATATATATTTGTATTGCTGTTCTTGAAATGACACATGTTTTATAAGGGATTCACTGTTTATACTGTACAGTGAACACACTTCTCAAAACACACAGAATATAAAGTGATCAAAAAGATGTATGCACCACAAAATAGTACCACAGAGAACAAAAACTTTTCCCCCAAAAAGCCTCCAAGTGGCTAGTTCCCTGGAAAAATGAAAAATACATAGCTCTCAGAATATGGTGACATACAAAAAAAACTATTTTAAAAATTGATAGTTTGCATAAAAGTAGTAAAAGTATACCTGCATAATAGGTGCCAAAACTGTCTATTGTGTGTAATTTTGCTTTGTTTTAACTACAACTATGATGTCACATTGTTCCTCAGCTTCCAACATCTTAAGTACAGCAAAGAAAAAAAATCTTAAAGGGCTTTTTCATCATACTGTTTCACAGAGCCTGCTCTTGACAGCCAGCTTTAGGCTCCCACTTCCTCTTCAGATGGTTCTACTGCAGTGATTGACATATCAGCACTGTTATTCCTAGCTAAGACTGTTAGAAGGACATTAGTAATGAAGAGATATCAACAGAATGACAGAATGCTAAACAGCTCTAAACGGTTAAATTTTGTCAGTATCAAAGATAAACAAGCTTCTGTGTTGCTGATAAGACACAGCAGGAAGTGACATCACAATCCTGGCCACTGTTATTGCAGAGAGAAGTGGTTGGTAACTAGAGAACCTTGTGTAAAAGAACAGGCGATAAGAACTGCTCTAGTGCTGAAATCAATCACAATCAGAACAACAATTTATTTAGTAATAGTTTTCATTTATCCTTTTCTACATGTTTATAGCTAATGATTATGGTGAAAGTAACTCTTAAATTGCTTGCCTTCCTTAGTTGCAGCCTGCATGAAAGCTGTTTCCTTTTGTTTTCTAAAACCATTAGCCTCACGGTTCTTTGATATGCTGCATCTATCTTCCTCCCCCCTAACCTCATTCTCAGTCAATGCCCCTGTTTCCTCCCTCATGTTGAAAACTTTGGGAGACAAGACCAAAGGGATGTGGCTTTAACCCATATGAGTACGTCCCAGGGTCCATAAGGGGCCTTTCAGGGGGATCGCTCCGCGACCCCCCCCCCCCCCCCCCCCCGCAAAAGCCCCGGTGTTTAGCGGCTAATCGCCGCTAACACCCCGGCCGATTTCAGCGCATATGGGCAGCGTCGCCCGCGCCGCCCGTTTAATCCCATCAGACACCGCGGCAAAAAATGGCCGCGGAGTCTGAATGAATTAAGATCGGTGCCCACACCGCCGAAGTTTGAGGGTGCTCAGGCCAATCGCCGGGAACAAACCTTGGGAAGCCCCCAATCATGTCCTGTTTTTGCCCCACTTCCGTCCCCCAACAGAAGTGCGGAAACGCCATCTTGGTACAGTCTAATGCATTGCCTATGCAATGCATTAGAACCCGTATTGACAATCACGCCACCTAGTGGTCAAACACCATAGGGGGCCTCAATGTTTAAAGTAAAAAAAAAAAAAAAAATTTTTTACAGTACAAAAAAAGTATTAAAAGTTCAAATCACCCCGCTTTCCCATTTTACAAATAAAAACAATAAAATAAAAAAAAAAAGTTACACATATTGTATCGCCGCATCCGAAAAAGTCCAATCTATAAAAATCTACCATCATTTATCCCGTACGTTGAACACCATAGAAGAAAAAAAATTCCAAACGCCAAAAAAGTTTTTGGGTCATTTTACGTCACTTAAAAAATTGAATAAAAGTGATCAAAAAAGTCGCATGCATTCCAAACTGCTAGCGATAAAAAAGTACACTTCGGCCCCCCAAAAATGCACCTTCACTGACGTCCGTAGGTGTTAGTACCAAAAAGTTATTGGTCGCACAAACTGGCGCCGCGGCGCAAATTTCAAAAGTAGAAAAAGTTTGGAATTATTTTACGGTACCAAAACATAACGGAAACCCTACATGTTTATTATTGTCAGATGCGTATCAACCTGTAAAATATAAATAATACATTGCATTGACCGAAGATTGTACGCCATAAAAGCAAAACTCCCGCAAACATGGCAAAAATACTTTTTTTCACAATTTGTCCCACTTGGAATTTTTTTGCGGTTTCCCAGTATATTCTATAGCATATTGAATAACACCATTAGAAAGTACATCTTGTCCCTCAAAATAAAAGAAATCATGTGTCTATGGAGGTGGAAAAATAAAAAAAGTTATGGCTCTGGGAAGGCGAGGAGGGAAAAACGAACGTGTCAACAACATAAACCGGCGGGTCCTTAAGGGGTTAAAGGCTGCCCTGAATAAAGCCAAAACCCTGTGGTCAACATACAATATAGGCAGAATATTGCTCCCCCCACTGAACTTTTGTGGCTCCGACCATATATCTTCAGTTGCTCTGATGTCCTGGCTTTCGGCAACTTGTTTATTGTAAATCCAAAATGTAAAAGCACAAACAGCGTGGCAGCCTTACGATGCTGAGATCCTCCATTTGTTTCGATATCATAAGGCTGCCACTCTGTTTGTGCTTTTACAATTTTGGATTTACAATAAAGAAGATGTCATTTTTATAGAAACCTTGTACTTCCGGTACTTCATTTAATTAACCAGTCTAAAACCCTTTGGCCACCTGATCTCATAGGCTCGACACAGAGCAGTTTCCTGTGTGTTGAGATACACGGGACTGCTGAGCTTCCTGTCACCAAACGGCTAATACAGAAACCCACTGAAAATGTTATGCATGTGTGATATAAAAGCGCCTAGCATTAGGTTACTTTGGCAGAGCTATTATTTGGAAATGTTTTTTTTTCCCACTGGACAAGCCCTTAGCAGACTTCTTGCATTAGTGATTGTAAGTTTTCATTTCTGTTACATACGGCTGAATTTCTGTTAACAAAGCATTGAACAGACTGTATCATGGGAACATTATGGCTGGGGTTGTTATGGAGTATTTTGCTCCAAGTAGAGCTTTAAATGAATGAAAACAATTACAATTAGTCATCATTTGTAATTGGTACTATAAAAAACCAATACATTTTATGATGAACTGTACCCAAAATAATTAGAATAAAATATTTATATAGAAAGTCCACACAGCAGTGATTCTTTTACATCACTAGTAACAAAAACTTGCATTTGGCCCATTGTCCTCTTGTGGCACATTTGAGTTTACGTATAAGCCAATGAACATTGAGTATTTATCTATTAGGCTATGTCCACACCATACAGGATTACGATCGTATCTTCGGCGCTTTTCGTTTTTTTAAAGCGGCGCAGATACGATCGTCAGTGTGGTGCCATAGACAGCAATAGAAAAGACGAGTTGCCGTCTACACAGCTCGTCTTTTCTCTGCCCGTCTTTCGGCTGCGGCGTATTATACAACATGTTGTATAATACGCCGTGCTTCTCGTCTTCTTGACGTCTTCCCATACAATGCTATTGTATGGGGGGCGTCGGGAAAACGAGAAGCAACCGCGGCTTTTGCACAAAGCGTGACAAAAGCCGCGGTCCTGCATCAGAGAGAGAACGGCCGCTTTTTGGGCCGTTTTTTCTCTGATGCAGTGTAGACATAGCCTTACACTGCTGAGACACAATTAACATTTAAATGCTGTTTAATTCTACTTTTAGAAATGGAACGATTACAACAGACAGAAAGCCTAAAGATTAATGTTGGTGTATTATTCCTAATTGCTCATTAAACTTCAAAGCAGGTTTACATACACCCAGACTATAAATAAGAAATGCGCACGGTCTGTTAGGTTATAAAATACATATATTGCTTGTCACAGACATGGACCACCAGTAAGTATTTGTCACATCTGTGGCTGGCAGAAGGATATAAATAAAAATCGTTGGTACATTTAAGCATGCTTTGCTAAAAGCATCTTCAGGCAAAAGAAAGTGCATGTTATCAATATGCATATGGAATGTCTCTGAGGCAGAATTGCCTGTAAGTTATATTGTCAGCAGGGCAACATTTTCCCATGTGAGACATTGAGCAACACTAAATCATATGTGTGGGAGGGAAAGCCTGCAAGCTATGTACAGTATCTATTCCCTTTTGTGCCTTGCATTTCTCCCTTTCTTTCTGCTATTAGTGGCTTCTTCAATTATAGCTGAAACAAATCTCTTGGCTAGAAAAGACGTGACTGTGTGAGATATTTTAAAATGAGACTAAATGTTCACAAATCTGACAACTGAATTTCTTTACCTATTAGACATCAAGATTGCTGGTAGAACTATAAAACCTCTTCATGAACTGGTGGATTTGTCGATAGTTTCTGACATCAGGCTTTTTTTCCCCCCAAAGTAGCACAAACAGGGATAGTGGTATAAATGCATTTGCCCAGTTTAGAGAATCTTTTTATACACAGTGTTCCCGTAAGTTACAATATTAATTGGTTCCTGGACGACTGTTGTAAGTTGAAAACATTGTCATTTGAGACCATAACTTTATGAAAAACAATTTAAAGAGTTATTCTCCCCACATTGATTAGCTTTAAACATGTACTGTAGGCAACGGTAAATAAAGACTATTACCAAATACATTACTGTTCCAATTGTGCTTCATTTCAGAGATGAAGCAGAGTTAACACAAGTTTCTCTAATTATTGACCACCTGCTCTAGCAATGGACAGAATGATGGCATCACTCCCTGCTGTGTCTCATCAGCAGGATAAAGCTTGCTTCTCAGTGCCTGGTCTTATATTTCTATTTAGGAAAACTTTAAGACTATGTCTACATAGCACGGTATTCTCATCTGACTGCAATTAAAAATCCGCGCTGTAGTCTAAATAGCACGGATTTTTTTCCAATCGATTTCCAATCAGGCGGATTTTAAAACACGCTGCATTTTCAGGATTGCCACTGGATTTCTGTACATCCAATGGAGGGGGTTGACGGCAAATCCCAAATAAAAATGACTGCGGCCTTTAGTGTCAATCTGCACCAAAAATCACAGTCCGGCCACGGCCCAGCAATGTTAAGATGCCGTTGGATTTTGAACGCCATTTTAACATTGCTGTGTAGACACGGTCTAAGCCTTAGAGTTACTGACCTAGAAGCAGGCTTGTACCATCCTGTCAGGTCTGCAGAGCACATTTAGGCTAGAGGCAAACAGCATAGGTCAAAAAACATCGGAAAGTCACAGTCATTTTGTCCTAGTCAGGAAAATGGTTTTTGGCGCTGATTTGCACAAAAAACACGGTCGGTTTTAGTTTTTGCTGTCAGTCCGTATGGGAATCCGACGGCAAACCATGGGACTCCAGCGGAATATGCAACATGTTACAAATTCTACAGTTTTTTTAATGTGGTGGTTAAAAACCCATGCTGTATAGACTACAACACAAGCTTTTCATTGCTGTCCATGCAGAAAATCCAACGGTATTTCTGTGCTGTGTAGACGTAGCCTTATGTGTAATGCCATCAAAGATAACTCAGCTGCTATCAATTTGTCTTTGCAGCATGTCAGTTTTACTCTCTCACTAGAAGTTTCCGCTCATGACAAATACAGCTCTACTAGTTCACATTTATATAGTCAAACATCCTGCTTGGATAGTGCCAGTGTTTTTTACAACCCCTTAATCACCTATTTACTTTCCATGTCGCTCTAACACTCTTGGCAGAAAAAGGAGGTAGAAGAGCTTAAATGCCAGTCACTGCTGTACACCCCGCTACAATGAAGATAAAGCAAGTCTTTACATAAAAGTCAGAAATAGCTGATAGAAGCTTCTGTACAGTATGCAATGTACAGCACTAATACAATGTAGCCACTCTCACCAGATGTACAAAACAGCAGTTCCTTCTGTCACATATAAAAAGCAGTACAGTACACATATAGGTAGAGAGCAGCACAAAACATGCAGTGCAGGTAGAGAGCAGCACAGTACATGTAGTCAGGTAGAAAGAAACACAGTACATGCAGATGTAATTAGAGAGCAGCACAGTACATGAAGTGCAGGTGGAGAGCAACAAAATACATGTAGATATAGGTAGAGAGCAGCACAGTACATGTAGATGTAGGTAGAGGGCAGCACAGTACATGTAGGAAGAGAGCAGCACAGTACATGTAGATGTAGTTAGAGAGCAGCACAGTACATGTAGGAAGAGAGCAGCACAGTACATGTAGTACAAGTAGAGAGAAGCATAATACATGTAGTTCAGGTAGAGAGCAAGAAAATACATGTAGTTCAGGTAGAGGGCAGCACAGTACATGTAGATGTAGGTAGAGAGCAGCACAGTACATGTAGTGCAAGTAGAGAGAAGCATAATACATGTAGTTCAGGTAGAGGGCAGCACAGTACATGTAGTATAGGTAGATAGTTCAATATACATATAGCTACAGAGTAGTATAGTATATTAAGTACAGCTAGAGAACACTACATGTAGTCCAAGCAGATAGCAACATAGGCACATAGCAGCATGGTTCATGTAGTACAGGTAGTTAGCAGTACAGTACATGTTGCACGGGTAAATAGCAATATATTAGATGCAGTAAGTGGAAAGCAGCACGGTATAGGTAGTACAGGTAGATAACAGTACATGTGGTACAGGTAGATAGCAACACGGTACATGTGCTACAGGTAGACAGCAATACAGTACATATACTACAGGTAGTTAGCAGTACAGTACATATAGTACAGGTAGATTACAGTACATGTATCACAGAAAGCAGCAAAGTACACATTGTACAGGTAGCAGCAAAGCGTATTTAGTACAGATAGCAACAGAGTATGTGTAATACTGAAGAGTTTTAAGTAGTGCATGCACTTTAGTAACACTGTGTGGTGCCCTCCTTAAACCGCTGACAACTGCACATTGACTACATACATCTGGACAGTTTGCACTTAAAGGGAACCTGTCACATAGATTATCCTTCCCTTTCTGAGGACAGCAGAAGCCAGTGGCAGACATGCTGTGTCCCTTATTCTGTAAAATACAGTAGCCTTAGGCCTCGTTCACACGGCTTATTTGCGGCGGATTGGCGCCGTACTGCGCGCCGGATTTGCGCTTCAGTACGGCGCCAATCCGTCGGAGTCATTACGATAATCCACTGCTCTCACAGAGAACAATGGATTCCGTCGCTCCTCCCCGCTCAGCGAATCAGCCGCGGGGGGGAGAAAGTGACATGCACATTATTTACGGCGCGTACGCGCCGTAAACAATGCATTGTCTATGGGGTCGGGAGCAGCGCCCCCGCCGCGCTCCGGCCCCGCCCCCGTCCCGCCTCTTATTCACGGCGGATTTGTGAGCTCAATACGGCTCACAAATCCATCGGGAATAAGCCGTGTGAACACGGCCTTAGAGTATTTAATGCTCAAATCTGGCAGTTTTCAGTCAGAAAAGAGTCCAGCTTATTCATGAAAAGAGGCAGTTTTTTTCATGACCTGCCCACCTCACAACTGATTGACCTATTACGTTGGGCAGGGCTAGCCTTGGGTGTTCGGGGAAAACACCTACTCATGCATAAGCTGGACTCTTTTCTGGCTGAAAACTGCCAGATTTGGCATTAAATACTCTAAAATTACAACATTTTACAGAATAAGGGACACAGCGCTGGAAATAGCATACCTGTCACTAGCTTGTGCTAGGGAGGGCATGACCTATGTGACAGGTTTGCTTTAAGGCTATGTTCACACGGTGTATTTTCAGGGCGTAATTACACCCCACAATTACGCCGTGTGACCGGGGGCGGGGTGGGAGCGGGGGACTGAGCAGGGGGCCGGCACTTCGCCGGCCCATAGACTTGAATTGCCAGCGGCGCGTATACGCCGTTAGTAATTCACATGTCAATTATCTATGAGAACTGTGGATTACCATAATGAATGGGCCGTTTTCGGCCCGTAATTGGCGCACTTCGGAGCGTAATTACGGACCGTAATACGGCCCATTTTAAGCCGTGTGAACATAGCTTAACTGTGCAAGGATGTTCCAGAAGGTAGTTGTAGAGACTTCAGCTGCAGAGATCCAGTTAGGCCCTGTAGTCAGTGCTAGGGAGCATTTTCTCCCTGTAACTAGGCCTAACAAAACTATATGATATATAACCTATATAAAAATATCTGTAATGGAACAGTGACAAAAGTAAAAAGCTTATTTTAGTGCTTATTTAATAGCTTACTTTTTGTTATTAAAAGATGTAAAAAAAAAAGTTAAAAAAAGATTTTTTATTTTATTTTTACCATCTTCCCTGATATTATTTAAAAAAATCTGACATTTATATAATGTAAAAATTACATAAAATAAAGCCTTATGTATCATGGAAACAAGGTGTGCCTTTACCTGCCTCTGCTCCCTATCATTTGACCATAATCTGCTTTCTTTTTCTGCCAGTCTTGATACTGGCCCTTTCCTGGATCTGATAATACCTCACAATTAGTGATGAGTGATTACGTCGACTATCGTCATCGGGTCTATAGTCGATATCATCAATTATCAAGACGATTTCCGATAGTCGATAATAGACTATCGCCTATGACCATTAAAGTCTATGGGAGAGGAACAACACCTTCATTCTTACACCCAAACAGGGCTGGAGAAGCTGGAATTAACATCCACACCAGTAAAATGGATGTGCGCTACATCTTAAGCAACACACTTAGGTTATAAAAGCCACAGAAAAAAAGTTACCGACCATTAACTATCCCTGTCTTGTACCACAGCATGACCCTTAAACCTGCATGACCCACAGATTAAAAAAGTGCCAGAAGGCAGTATTATTTGAACCATCATTTTACTTGAACTGGACATTGATTATCCATGTCCTGGGCCACAGCATGAGCCCTGAACCTGCATGACCCCCATTTTAAAAAGTGCCGGAAAAAGGAGTCTTTCAACCACCATTTTAGTTTAACTGGACATAGACTATCCCTGTCCTGGACCGCAGCATGACCCCAAAACCCGCATGACGATGATGATGATGACATTTGTGGCCGTGACTGTTAGTACGAGGAGGTAAGACTACTGGATGCAGGTTGCATTCACCACTGAAGAACAGATTGGCGACGCTGTTCGTTACTGAGATTCACAGGGTCCTGACCCAGCGATGACAGGCCTGACGGTCCTGCAACCGACGATCCGCTGGCTTGCGTGTTGTCGCCAGCACTGGAAGGAGCACCTTCTCTCGTACCTCTACCTCCATGTCCTACACCCCTCTTTGCTCGCTTACCACCTGCATTTCGCTCCATGTTCAGAAAGATAAAAATTTAAGAAAGTATGGAAGAGTTTTTGACAGTCTCTTATTAAAAGACGGCAAATCACAGCTATTCTTAAATCCCTCTAATTTCCTACAGCCAACTAGGATTAGAAACTGAAATGTTTCTAGCGAATACCTGTGAAATGAGGTCTGGTGGAAGAACCGTAAGACAAAATCAACAGTGTTCTTCCTTCAGTCCCAGGGATTTACAACTGCCCAGTAGGACTAGGAATTGATAGTTTTCAACAAACTATCATACAAGTGCGCTATCTGCGCCAAACTGAGATTCACCGAGCGCAATAAAACTATTCAGAAGTTACACGGATGAGAAATTGTGTTTTTTGCAGCAATGACAATGAGAACAGTTGCTAGAAAATGTTTCTATCAGAATTGTCGTACAACGTGGCTATTTGAAAAAACTAGGGCCGCACCACGTGCAATACAGCTATTTAAAAGTTATACGGATAACAAACGGTGGTTTTTGCACCAATGAAATACACCAACAGTAACTACAAAATTTCTGTATTCAAATTTAAGTACAAGGTGGTTCTTTGAACAAAACTGGGCCGCACCAAAGTAAAAAAAACCACCTATTTGAAATGTATACGGATAATAAAAGGTGTTTTTTGCACATATGAAATACACCTGCAATTTGTAGCAAATTTCTGTATCCTAATGTAAGTACAAGGTGGGTCTTTGGACAAAAATGGCCTGCGCCAAAGTGAAAAAAACCTAATTAAATTGTGTACGGATAATAAAAGGTGGTTTTTGCACCTATGAAATACACCTGCGGTGACTAGAAAAGTTCTGTATCCTATTGTAAGTACAAAGTGGGTCTTTGAACAAAACTGGGCTGCGCCAAAGTGAAAAACACGTAATTAAATTGTGTACTGATAATAATTATAGGTGGTTTTTGCACCTATGAAATACAACAGCAATTACTAGCAAATTTCTGTATGGTAATATAAGTACAAGATGGGTCTTTCAACAAAAATGGCCTGCGCCAAAGTGAAAAAAACCTAATTAAATTGTGTACGGATAATAAAAGGTGGTTTTTGCACCTATGAAATACAACAGCAATTACTGCGATGACTAGAAAAGTTCTGTATCTTATTGTAAGTACAAGTGGGTCTTTGAACAAAACTGGGCTGCGACAAAGTGAAAAACACGTAATTAAATTGTGTATTGATAATAATAGGTGGTTTTTGCACCTATAAAATACAACAGCAATTACTTGCAAATTTCTGTATGGTAATATAAGTACAAGATGGGTCTTTCAACAAAAATGGCCTGCGCCAAAGTGAAAAAAACCTAATTAAATTGTGTACGGATAATAAAAGGTGGTTTTTGCACCTATGAAATACACCTGCGGTGACTAGAAAAGTTCTGTATCCTATTGTACGTACAAAGTGGGTCTTTGAACAAAACTGGGCTGCACAAAAGTGAAAAAAAAACTAATTAAATTGTGTACGGATAATAAAAGGTGGGGTTTGCACCTATGAAATACACCTGCAGTTACTAGAAAAGTTCTGTATCCTAATATAAGTACAGGCTGCACAAAATACAAGGTACTATTTAATCAAAAACTGGTAATAAAAAGCCATTTCAATGCAGGTTCAAAGCAGTCTGGACTACACAATATACACTCTCCTTTCAAAAGCCTGACAGCCTGTCTGTATGTGTTCGCCTGCACCCCCCCCCCCCCCTCCGCGCCCTCCTTCCCCCTGCAGCTGTACAGCGCTAGATGTTTCTTTCAATCTCAGCCTAACTAACTAAAAACTGAAATTCTCTAATCTACCTATGTTCTAATGTTCACAGCTAAAAGCATAGTTGTCTGTGTGAACAAAGAGAACTGTGTCGCTGAGCTGTATTCCGGAGAAAGCTGACAGACGTCCTGCTCTTATGAGACACTGACACACACTGATGCTGAACAGGAAGGGCTGTTCTATGTAAAACGAGGTCATGGGATTTTTCCAGCCAATCACAACCATACACATCACAGTCATGACGTCGCACACCAAGCTCCCCCTGCTCTATTCTCTAAGCTGATTTGCTGGCCGCCAAAATGACAGGAAGCGCCGAAAATGGCGCGATATTAATAGATTATGTGCAGATTCTCACATAAATTATCGCATGATCGGAAAATTCCGATCAACATAAAAACCGTGGCGATTTCAACTTTGTCAATTATAATCGCTCAACACTACTCACAATCAAACATTTAGGGCCACATGTATGAAAACTGTTTTGGTCCAAAACTCACTTTTTTGCCCATAGGTTACTATGGGCAAAAAAGTGAGTTTTAGACCTAAATAGTTTCCATATATGTGGCCCTTAGGGTGCGTACCCACGACACAGGACAAATACCGGTCGGTTTATCCGACTGGTATTAGTCCGGTTTTTGTGCCGTGCACACGGCCGCAGGGGGTGAGTGGAGAAAAGCCCTTCCCCTTCCCATTGACATGTTCATATTCCGTCTGAAAACCAGATGGAAGAATGAACATGTACATTCTTCGGGTGGCCGGCAGTTTGAAAAAACCGCCAGGCGGAAAACCCATGCAGTGGGGCTGCTGCACTGGTTTTCCATTGCGGCCCGTGTAAAACTTTGCGGCCGGTTTTTTAGACGGTTTGCAAAACCGCAAACCGTCTGAAAAAACGCAAACCGTCTGAAAAACCGCCCGCAAACCGGTGCCATGGGGACATTCTCTCACCGTCTCTTTGCTAGTGTTCCTCAGTAGTCAGTCCTGCACCCTCTACTACTCAATATTTAAACTTTTGGCCTGTGTCAACTCAGCATCTTATGGCCGTCAGTACTGAATGCATTTAAATTTACATTTCCGGACCATATGTTAATTCTCTGCTCTCCAGGATCTCAGAATGTCTATTGTCCATATCCTCCTTTTTCTCCTCTTGCCTTTTAAAACTCAACATGGAGAAAACAGAGTTCATCATTTTTCCACCAACCCTTTCCACCCTTTATCTGTCCGTCCGTCCATCTATCTGTCCATTTATCTATCTATCTACAATATCTAGACCAATGTCTCCAAACTTTCACCAGTTTTATAGGTCTCCATCTCAAAAGATTTTCTCAAATCTGCTCATTCCTTAACTCTACACAAATGCTAGTTCATGCTGTCATTATTAGTGTTGAGCGATTGCGTTGGCTATCGAGATCGATCAATAGTCGATAGTCGGCAACCATCGATAAGGTTTTTCGATAGTGAGCATTTTTTAAGGGGGTTACCATTAAAGTCTATGGGGGGAGAAAAAAACACCTTCATTATTAAAACCCCCAAACCCAAGGTTTGGAGAAGCTAAAATTTAAACACCCACAACATTTAAAAGGGGATAGGGTGCTAAAATTCTTAGGAACACATTTAGGTTATAAAAGTCACAAAAAAAAAAGTCACAAAACCTTCACTATCCCTGCTTGTACTACCCCCTGCCCCTTAAAACCCTTTGCATCACCCAAAAATTTAAAAAAAGTGCCGGGAAAGGCAGTAGGGATTTAAACCCAAATCATGTTACTTTAAAACTGGACATTGAATACCCCTGCCCCTGGAAGGGCAGCATTGACCCCCCCAAACCTGCATGACCCCCAGTTTTAAAAAAGTGCCCCCAAAAAAGGAGTTTTTCCCAACCCCACCATTTTATTTTAAAATGGAAAACTAATATATCGGGTCCTTTACCGCAAAAATTTGCCCTTTAAAAACCTGTTTTGACCCACATTTTTAAAAAAGTGCCGAAAAAGGGCCCTTTAAACCCACCATTTTATTTAAAAACTGGACATATACGCCCCCTGCCCCGGGGCCCACAGTATCCCTTTAAAAACCTGTCTGCCCCCCGTTTTAAAAATTTCCGGAAAAAGGGTCTTTAAACCACCATTTTAGTTAAAACTGGACTTGATAAACTGCCCCGTGCACAGAAATGACCCAGGGCCGGAGTTACAGTGGGTGCGGTGAGACCCGGGCCCGGGGCCGTCCGTCATCTATTAAAAACGCAGGTTTTAAAAAGCCCTGATGACGCAGCAACAAAAACTGTTGTGTGAAAAAGAGTGCGGAAGGGGGAATTTTTGAGAACTCCACCCTTTCCCCAGTTTCCAGCAAGACCCTTTGGGGTTGCTCTTGCCCCATCCCTATGGTGGGGGACCCAATTTTAGCTTCACTTGGAAAAACTGGTGGTTTAAAAGCTCCTGTTACACCCCAGGGCCCCTTTTTTTGGCATTTTTTTTTTTCCATTTTACCAACGTTTGGGGGGGAAAATTTTCTCTGTACTTTGTTTTTCTGTCCCCTGCTCCATACTCCTGGGCCTCTGAATAACCCCACATTGGGCAAGTTTTCCCGTACCTCCCTTTTACAAAATTTAGGGAATTTTTTTACTAGCTATTTTGTACATGCAAAAATTTTTTTTAAATTTTAAATTTTAGGGAAAAAAACATTTTTAAAAAAATGGGGAAAATTCCCCCCAGTCTTTTTTTTCTCTTTTTTTTCATTTTATTAAATGGGTTGTCCAATACAGGGGTTGATAGTATGTTAAAGGTCTTGCAAAAAAAAAGTCATTTTGCAATATGTGTCCCTTAACAGTGTCCTACCTATTCCTGTTTCTGACAGCACCAAAACACCCTTACCCCTCTTTATAAAATTTTTGAAGAACCCAAAAGCTTGGTTTTGAAACAAAATTTTTTAAAAATAGGACCTTTGTAAAAGCTGCATGGGCACGCAAAATGTCCCCAAAAAAAAAAGCATGACCCCCGAGCCACCCTTTGGGGCAAAATTTTGAAGAACAAATTTTTGTTTTGAAACAAAATTTTTTAAAAATAAAACCTGTAGTATGCTGCTTTTCACAGCAAAATGCCCCCAAAAATTTAAAAACATGACCCTTTAGCCACATTGGGCAATTGTGAAAACAAATGTCTGTTAGAAACAAAAATTTTTTTTTTAAAAAGGAAACCCGCAGTATAAGCGATGTCACAGGGAAAAACCCCCCCAAAATTAAAAAAATGCCCATGAGCCCCTTTTGACAATTGTGAAGACAAATGTTATTTGAAAAAAAATTTTTTAGAATGGGGGCCCGTAGTTTGCTGCATTTCAAACAAAAGCCCCCAAAAATTCAAAACATGACCCTTTTAGACACTTTGGTCAATTGTGAAAAAAAAATGTCTGTTAGAAAAAAACCATTTTTTTATAATGGGAAACCTGTAGTTTTGTTTCCCCATTTAAAAGCAGCTTTGACCCAAAAATTAAAAAAAAAAATTTTTAAAAATGATTTCTCAGCCACTGTTAAAAATTGTGGGGAGAAATCCCAATTAAGAAGCCAATTTCTGTTCCCAAAGGAACTTGTTTATTGCTGATCTCACGTTACATGCCCCCAAAAAAATTTAAATTGACTTCTCACCCAAACTTTTTAAAAATTGTGAGGGGGGAAAATGCCACTTAGAAGCCACATTTCTTTTCCCAAAAGGACCATGATTATTGTGTTTCTCACAGTACATGCCCCCCAAAATTTTTTAAATATGCCCTTCTCACCCAAACTTTTAAAAAATTGTGAGGGGAAATCCCAATTAGAAGCCACATTTCTTTTCCCAAAAGGGACCTTTAATTATAGTGTATTCCCCCGGCAAATGACCTAAAAAACCCAATTGGGACAATGCCAAAAAACTTCTTAAGAAAAAGTGAGAAAAAGGGAAAAATCCCCGGATGTTGTAAATAAAACCCTTGCTGTCTTTTTAAATTTCCCCCCCTCAAGCCAAAAAAGGGGAAATTAAAAAGGGGGAAAAAGAGGAATAAAAATTCCCAAGTAAAAAATGCCACTCCCTAATGAAAGACCGTTTAAATTGTGAAACTGTCGGGCCTTTGGGTTTTTAAAGGAGAAAAAGGGGCCCCGTTCCGCCTTCTGTGCCCAATCTCCTCCCCCCGGGTCGCTGGGGGGAAACCGGGTTGTTTCGGAGGTTGCCCAAACCCGCCCGTTCCAGAATAAGATCCCCCAATGCTCATGCTGACAAGGGCATTGTCCCCCAAGGGCCCCTTTTTTGGTGGCTTCTTCAAAAGGGTAAGGATGGTGCGAGCTCTTTTACCTCCCTTCCACTCTGGGTGGTTCAACCCCCCCCCGAGGCCCGAAACCGCGGCTTGTCGGGCCCATGTTTTCACTTGTCTGCGTAAGGGGCTTTGCCGCCCCCCTGCCACAATCGCTGGAGCTTGGGGGAGGGTGGAAATCCTGCTGTTGCCAGGGTAAACAATGAGACGGTTGGGGGGGGAGGCCGAGCTGACGCTGCAACGCACCCAAAGGGGGAAGGTGAAAGGGGGGCCCGGAAACCCCCCGGGGAAGGGTTTGCCGAACTCAGCCCCTCGAGCCTTTTTCAGCAGGCAGCCCCAAAAGGGGTTTTGCTCTTTGGGAAATTTTGGCGCCCAAGGTTCATGAATGTGCCAGGCAAGGGATGTGCTCCAGCCTACCGTTTAAAGGGGCCCGGCCCAAGCAGTTTTTGCCCGTTATCGACACCCACCTTGCGGGGAAAAAAGGTTTTTGTCCCCCCGACACCCCGGTCTCGTTGCTTGGACCCTTTCAAGCTCCTTGACTGTGTGTGGCGGCCCTCCAAGGCAGATTAATTTCAACACGGCCTGGTGTCTTTGGGCACGTGATGCCCCCGGGCCCCTTGGGGGGAAAAGACCCCTCCCACCATCCCTGGGGTTTTTGAAGAGGTGCGCCGGCCTGAAAACCCCACCTTTAAACCCCCAGGGGACATCACCCAGTAAACCCGTAAAGCTGTCACGAGATTTTGGGCCTTGGCCGTGCTTACTAGCCCAATGTTTTTTCCGGGTGGTGAGATGGACTTTTCCGGACACAGATGCGGGAAAAACGCGCTTGAAATTTTAGAGGGACACGTGGCTGGCCAGGGAAAGGGACGGGCTTTTCTTGGCAAAGAAATCCCCTGCTTGGCATTGGAAAGGGGGGCAGGGGGGCCTTGAGTGGGGGAAACCCCAATCTGTTTTCCCCCCGAGGGAAAGGCAACTTTTCCCAAAGGGGAAAAAGGGCCTGGAAATTCCCGGGACATTCAGGCTTTTGGCTTTGGGAAGGGTTTTTGGGTTTTAAAGTGTTTCTTTGCTCCCAAACCGGGGAAGACAGAAGGCTGGCTGCTAGACTGGGGGGGGCTGTTTCGGGGTTTCAGGGGTCAAACTGGCGGAAGGGGAAAAGGGGGAGGATGGGTCTCTGGTGGTGTGGTGGTAATCGGGCGCCGGGGGGAGGTGAAGCGGAAAGGGGGGTCCCTGATTTATTTTATCTGAAGGACTTGGGGGGGCTGGGAAAGCTTGGTGGGGGGGGAGGAGGAGGATGGCGGAGGAAGAGGGGGTGAAAAATGGTTGAAGGGGCCCCGGGGGGGGTTGGCCCTTTTTTTTTGGCCAAAAATGTTCCCTCCATTTTAAATCATGCATTCGCTGGGATGTGGGCTAGACATGGGTTTGGGGGTGGTTAACCACTTAAGGTTTTGCCTTACTTTTTGCGTTTACGGCAAAAGGGGGCATTTTGACATCGCTGGGTGAAAACGAGGCTTGGTTTAAAGAAGGCCCCGGCTTAGAGGAGGTTAACCCGGACCTTTTTTGACGGCGATAAGGGGGAAGGGGGCGGGGTTTGGTTACTGTGGCTGGCGGAAACATTCAGCGGCTTCTGCGACCACCTCTCCCTTTTTGAGGCGGGGCCCGTAAGAAAACTACCCCATCGTCTTCCACCTCATTAGTGATGAAACGGGGTTGCAAGCAATTTTGCTGAAAAGACCCCATGGATCCCCAATGTCCCCTCCCTTTATCATCTTCAAAAAGGTGACTTGGTGTCCGGGCTTTTTGAAACCCGAAGTGGGGACAAGCAAAAGGGGCACTGCAAGGGCGTTGCCGACCGCCCGGGGTTTTTGCCGATTGACCCGGGTTTCCCTTTCCCCCTCTGATGGGATCCCGTAATGGGCGTTTCCGAGCAGCTAAAACATCCTCTTGATTTTTAACTGCCTTTTTGACCCCCAAAAAACCCCATTTTGCTTTAAAAAGGGGCCGCGGGCAATGGTTTTCCACGTGGTGGGTACCCCGGTGTTGACTTTTGGGCCCGTTCATGTTGGACGGATGCTGATGTTTCTGATGACAACATTTGGGGGCCGTTTGGACAAATGCCCCCGGGGGAAAAAGGGAGGTAAGACTGCTAGATGCAGGTTTTCAAATTTTTAACCCCACTGAAGGAAAAGGGTTGGGGGGAAAGTTTTTCCGTTACCCTTTGTTTCCCGGCCCCGACCGCGATGGGGCAGGCCTGACGGGCCTGCCCAAATGACGAAACCGCGGCATGCGGTTTTTGTCGCCAGCAATGGAAGGGGCACCTTCTTCGTACCTCTACCCCCAGGTTTCTACCCCCCCTTTGCTCGCTTACCCCCGCATTTCGCTCCATGTTTCAGAAAAAAAAAAAAATTTTTTTTTTTTAAAAAGGTTTGGAATAGTTTTTTGGAAAAATCTCTTTTTTAAAAGGGCGGCCCCTATTTTAAACCCAAAAAAAACTATTCTTTTTTAAAAAAAAACCCCTTCTTTAAAAAAAAACCCCTTTAACAAAAAAATTCTAAAAAAAAAAAAAAAAAAAAAAAAAAAAAAAAATTCCAAAAAAAATTTTTTAACCTTTTTTTTTTTTTTGGGGCTATAAACAAATTTTTGGGCTGGGCAAAAAAGGGGGGCCCAAATAAAAAAGTAAAAAGTTATGTTTTGGGATAATAAACGGTATTTTTTTTTCACCTTTTAAATTTACCCGTGGTGAATATAGGAAATTTCTGTTTAAGATTTACGTGGGTGCGCGTCAATGAAAAATGGGGGGGTGTGAAAGTCCCAAAAATAAGTAACCTGTTATGTTTTCCCTTATGATTTCACGGTATTTTTTGAAACCCTTTCAAATTTACCCTTTCGGGGTTATTGAAAATTTCTGTTTTTTGATTTACGTGGATGCTTGGGCCAATTTAACAACCTGGGTTTTGCAAAAGTCAAAAAAAAAAAGTAACTGTTTTTGTTTTGTTTTTAATAAAAAGGTATTTTTTTTCACCTTTCCCAATTTTCCCCCGGTGAATATGAATTGCCCGTTTTAATATTTACGTGGATTTCTGCGTCAATGAACAAAAGCGGGGGGCGCAAAAGTTTAAAAAAACACTAACTGTTATGTTTTCGTTTTTGATACACGGGAATTTTTTGGGAAAAACAACCCGTGCCCGACTATAAGATTGCCCGGTTTGTTTAATTTAACTGCAAAGGTGGATATATCCCAAAAATCCAGGTTTTTTTTAAATTTGGGGAAAATTAAAAAGGGAAAACATATCCCGAAAAGGATACTGATAATTAAAAAAGTGGGAGTTTTGCACCCCAACAAAAGAGAAATGCTGGTTTAATAGAAATGGGTGTGTAATCCCAATTTTTAAGTTCCGGGCCAAAAAACCCCCCCCCTTAATTTCCCGGAATTATTTTTAATAGCTAAAGTTTAAAATAAATTTTCCCCTTCCCTGTCTACACTAAGTCTTGGTTTTAACTTTATCCGTGTTTTTTAAGATAGGCTTGTTGTGTTCGCCCGGGGGGACCCCCTTTCTCACCCCGCCGTGTTTTTTCAGCCCGGGTTTTGGGTCCTTTAAAATTTTTCTTGCTTTCTTTAAAATTCTTTAAATCTTTAAACAACTTTAAAAAGGAAGGATCCCCCAGCTAATTTGTAGAGGGTTTTTCTGTGCAGAAAAAACTAATTTCCTGAGCTGTTTAGAAAAAGGCAGAGGACAGGTCCTATCCCCATGAGCGTGAAAAGCACTGGGGCTTTTAAACGGAAAAGGTTTATTTTTAAAAAAAGGGGGTCCTTTTGATTTTTCCGCCAAATTGCAAAAAATTTTCACATCCCAAATTTATGAAGTGCCCCAAATTTTTAAACCCCCCTTTCCCATTCTTTTTTGATTGGTGGCCGCAAAATTTTCAAGGGGGAAACGCCCCAAATTTTTAAAGGCGCTTTTTAATTGGTTTATGCTCAGATTTTTAACCTGTTTTTTATCAAAGAAATTGGGGAAATTTTGATTTTCCCCAAAAAAAAACCCTTTCCCGGGTTTAAAAATTTGTCCCATAAAAATCGCTCAAAACTGTTTTATTTTCTCTCGGCTAGACAACTGCATTATTATATGGGGCCCCTTTATCTAGAAACCCTTGGCCCTTTCAATCCCCTCATTTAACCTCTGCCCGGGTTAATCCTCCCTTTTTTCCTTGTTCTTCCATTTCCCTTTTTTCCTTGCCAAGTCCTTCAATGGTTTCTTTCCCTCAATTAAAATTAGTTTTAACCCAAAACTTACAAAAATATTAAAAGGTACCCTTAAATTATCCTCTCCATTCATCTCGGATTCAATCTTCCCGGGGTACCCGTCTTAAAGCAATTCTCACAGGAATTTTTTTTTGCTCCTGTTTGTCGCTCTTAAAATAACCACCTTGCTAATTTTCCCTCCTTTCCCCCCCTTTTCTAGAAAATCACCGCACACTTTTTTCTTTCTTTTACCCTTTTCTACTTTCGAAAGCAACATGAAAACCCATCTCTTCAGGATTGACTAAAATTTTCCTTTCTGCCCCCTTCTCTTTCCCCAAACCAAATATGTCTGTCTCTCACCTTCTGTCTAATTTCTTTTCTCTTGTAGATTGTAAGCTCCTGTGGGCAGATTTCTCTCTCTGTCTGTACTTTTTATTTGCTATTTAGTGTTATTATTGTCCTTTATTATTTTGTGTTATGTATGTCAAACCCTTTAGAATGTGCAGCGCCTTGGAATTAATAATTTGCAAAAAATAATTAAATTTCTGCCCCACATTTTAAAACCCTGTTATAAAAAGCCGTGAATCACTTCCCCAACAAAGTCCAATTGTTCCCACCACCTACTAAGAGATACTTTGAAACTAGCTACAGATGTAAGAAATATCTCAGGGTGCCTTTTGATCACTTAGGCCATGTCCCCACGGCACCGATTTGCGGGCGGTTTTTCAGACGGTTTGCGGTTTTGCAAAATGCCTGAAAAAACCGGGGCCCCAAATTTTATATAAAGGGGTTATGGAAAAAGTGCAACCCGTCCACACTGCCCCGGGTTTTCTGAACGGCGGTTTTTCAGCCCGCCGGACACCTGAAAAACATTCTACTTGTTCATTCTACCATCCGGTTTTCGGACGGAATATGAAAAAGTGAATCGCGGAGAAAAGCCGTCCTCCCACGGCCGTGTGCACAGCACAAAAAACGGACAAATACCGGTCTGATAAACTGACCAGTATTTTTCCTGTGCCATGTAAAAGGGCCCTTATGGTAAATATAATGAGTTTACCTTGCCACACATGGATTTTTCTTTTATGATTAAAATGTTAGGCTCTGCTTAATTCCACTAATCTTCATTCCATTATGTATCCATTTTTGACAGCAAGAATATTATTCTTCTGTGTTGTTCTTTTCTGTTAAAAACTTAGGGCCTCATATATGAAAACTGTATAGGTCTTAAACTTTCTTTGTTGCCCATAACAACCAATCAGAGCTCAGCTTTAATTTTTTCAAAGCACTACATGAAATGAAAGAGGAGCTCTGATTGGTTGTTATGGGCAACAAAGAACATCTTAGACCTATATAGTTTTCATACATGAGGCCCTTAAAGGGATTGTCTCACTACATCGATTCATCTTACCTCAGTCCTGTAATCCTAGTTTCATTTTTGAACTCAGGGGCGTGTTTACTGGTTTTACTGGCTTCTAATGGCCTGCAGTGAGGAGCTGCTAAGGACATCAAGTCTGTAGCTATAGAGACTAGCGCTGGCAGCCTATCAGGAGAGATTGAACAGGTCTATAGCTATAGCGACCTAAGTAGCTGATGCAGCCCATTCACAAGGTAATATCTAGGAATAGGTAGGATACTGTTAATGGACACATATTGCAAAGTGACTTGTTTTTGCAAGATCTGTAATGTAAAAAGCAATCCTTGTAGTGAGACAACCCATTTAAGGTTGAAACTGGACTGACCCTTTGTGAGTAAATGCTTCAAGATTCTTTATGGTAATTTTCAGAATGAATCTGAGATTTCATGTCTCCATTAATAAAGGCCACCATAATGAGCAAAGGTTAAACAATATGATTTATCACTAAGAAAAACGTTGAAGCCTGACGCTTAACTTTCTTCACTAGGCAATGTCCACTGTGTGCTAATCAGCACAGAGTATCACGGGGCCTGTAATGATTGTCACTACACTTGAACTAGTATAGTGCACTTATACACTTGTATAGTGCTGATAAGGTAGAAACTTTAAATTGACCACCAATTTGGCTGACTTGTTTCTTGGAGAATTGTGTAGAAGAGGTTCATCCATACAAGAAGAATATTTGATATAAAATATATTACCAAGGTTTGGAATTCAGCAAACCTAGAAATGTGATGCAGAAAATTAATATGCATTTTTATTGGGGTTACATATATATATATAATTTTGAATTATATGAACTAGTAATTGAAATATAGAGCATAAATGTAAAGCACATAGCATTTGCCTGAATTCCTGTGCACTTGTCCTTACCAGCAAAGCTGCCCTGAAGTCCTTGATTAAATGAACCCAATGCAGATCTTGCGGAAGACATCCACCTGTCATGTCAGCTCCCAGGCATCTACACTTACTTCTTTCATTGACTTATATTTGTTCTAGATTCTATATAGGTTTTGTATGATGTGGCCACTGATTCTAGTGAGAGAACAATACAAGTTTAAACTTAATTTTAGAATTGTCTTCAATAAACTGACATTTATATTAAGGTAACTGCATGGCTATAAATTCCTCAATCTAAATGTACTAAAAGGATTGCTCTGTTGACAGGAAATTTGGAGGAAAAAAACAGTGAAGAGAAGCTATCACTAAAACTTTTTTTTATTTTATTAATTGATATAGTGCTAATATATTCTGCAATGTTGTACAGAGATTGTCATCATTTACGTTGGCCCCTATCCACACTGGGGATGTGCAATCTAAATTCCAAATTAACCAGTATATTTTTGGAGTGTGGGAAGAACTGGAGTACCCGGAGGAAACTTCCTAAAAAACAATGACAACATACAAACTTCATACAGATTACGTCCTCGGTCAGATTCAAACCTAGAAACCGAGGTGTTGCAAGGCAACAGTGCTTTCATTAATTTCAAGTGAGTATGATTCCTCACACAACCAGTGGAGGAGAAACTGTAAGGACTCTTCTATTAAAACTAGAAGAAACTCTAGGAGGAAGAGCTTATATTACTAGCAGGGTGCATGTGGGCTGCTACATGGTATTCCTACCTTTGTGTTGGTGTATTTTACCCAGTAGTATCTATCAGATTATGTTTTTCACTTCCAACTTTTTCCTGATTAGATAAAATAAAAGTGCTGCCCACACCAACTCATCAAACTCCAGGCTAGTTGACAGTTTTACTGCATCAGCATTACAATCACCAATCAAAATTACAAGGGTTGCAACTCTCCATTAACCCTTTACCACCACAGCCAGTTCTGACCTCACTGACAGAGCCCCATTTTTTAAATCTGACGTGTCACTTTATGTGGGAATAACTTTTTAATGCTTTTACCTATACATGTAATTCAGAGATAGTTTTTTTATGACATATTTAGAGATGGGCGAATTTCTCAAAAATTCGGTTCGCTCACTTCGCCGAATTTCCAGACAAAAATAACTTCTGTCCGAATTCCCCTTCAGGAGAATCACGTTAAAAAAAGCTTTTTCCCAGGCTGCACAGGCCTGCTGGGTGCTGTAGAACGTTGTGCCATGTTTAAAATATGCAGAGAGGGGTTTGGTTTGGTCTTATACAATGTTGTGTTTTAGTATGACACGCACATAAACTCCCCGGCCGCTATTAGAACCCCTTTTATTTAAAAATTTCCCCGGGCCCACTTAAGAGGGCAAATTGACCAAAAAAACTGAAGGGGGAAGTGGGGGAAAAATTAAGCATGGCAGCGACAGTTGGAAAAAAAAAAACAAGATGAAAAGCTCGGGTTTGGCCCCCCCTTCATACGAAGGGTTTGGAGGTTGCCCGGGGGCCCCGCCCACAAAAAAAAAAAAAAAGCATGAGGTCAGGTTGGACAATGACTTTCTGGAGGTGGAAAAAAAACCAGGGTGGGCCAAAGAGTGGCCCCCCCCAAAAAAACGTGGGGGGGTTGACGGCACCCAACAGCAGCAGCAGCTTTGAGGTAAAGACAGGGGGCAAAATTTGACACGTGTGGAGGTGCAAAAACAGGGAGTAGGCACAGAGTGGCCCAAGGAAAAGGGAGTGGGGGGAAACGGAAAAAAAGCCAAAAGCAGCAGCATGAGGCCCAGGCGGGCCCCCAAAATGCCCCATTTGGAGGTGGCAAAACAGATTTTGGCCACAGGTGGCACAAGGGACAGAGAGTGGAGGTGACGGAAAAGGGCAGAAATGAGGTCGGACGTGGCAAATTGACATTTGGAGGGGGGCCAAAAACGGGTGTGGGGCCCAAAAAATGGCACAATGAAAAGGGTGGTTTTTCCCGGGGTTGGCAGCAGAAATTTGAGGTCAGAAAAGTGGCCCAATAAACATTCTGGAGGTGGAAAAAACAGGAGTGGGCCCACAGGTGGCACAATGACAAGGTGGAGGGAGGGAACAAAGCAACGCATGAGGTTAAAGAAGTGGCCAATGAATTCAGGAGGGGGCCCCAAAAAAAAGGAGGGGGGCCCAACAGAGTGGCAAAAATGACAGAGATTTGGGAGGTACGGAGCACCAAGAAAATGAGGTCAGAGGTCCCACAATGACATTCTGGAGGTGGCAAAAACGGAAAGTGGGCCCACAGAGTCCCACAATGACAAGTGTGGGGGTTACGGCAAAAACCACAGAAGCAACATGAGGTCAAAATTTGGCACAATGAAAATTTGGAGGTGGAAAAAAAAAACAGGAGTAGGCCCAAAAGTGGCAAAAATGACAAAGGGGAAGTGGAGGTGACGGGCAAAACGGGGCAAGGGAAAAGCCGGAGGGGGAAAAGGTGGGAGAGTGGCACAATAACAAGGTGGAGGTCCGGGGGCGGGGAGAAAAGAAATGGGTAAGGGTGGCCACAATGACAATTGGGGGTTTGGGCCAACAAAACGGGAGTAGGCCAAGAGTGGCTAAACAAGGTGGGGTTGACAGGGGCCAAGCATTAGGTAAAGGCAGTGGCCAATGACTTTCTGGAGGGTGGCAAAAAAAAAGGGAGTGGGCCCACAGAGTGGCACAAGGGACGAGAGGGGAAAGGAAAAAGGGGGGCCAGGGAAACTGCTTTTAAGGTAAAGGGGAGTAGCACAATGATACAGTGTGTAGGTGACCGCAGCGGGCAACAACAGAAAAGCAGCAGCATGGAGGTCAGAGGGGCACAAGGACACAGTGGGGGTTTGTAGGGCCCAGCAACAGAAGCAGCAGCATGGGTCATAAAAGGGGCCAATGACAGGTGGGGATGGGTGTAAATTACCAGCCCCTGGTAAAGATGGGGGTTTGGAAGATAGGGGAAACTTTTTCAGCAGATGTGTGGCATCGGGGGGGGGGGCGGCTTCGGGAATGGGGGCTGGGGCCCAGGTAGTTTGGGAACCCCTTTGATTTCATTTCTCACAGTTTGGGTGAGGCTTTCTGGCGATGTAGTCTAAAGCCAAAGGGGCTTGGTGGGTGGAAATCCTGGCCGACCCACGCCTGTTTATTTTTGGGAAAAAAGGTCAGTCTTTTCCACTTTTCCCCCATGGAAAAGGGGGGGTTTTCCCCTTTTGGGGGGAAAAGGTGGCCCCCCGCCGCCCCTGCACCCACTCTGTTCCCAAAAATTTGGGCCGGGGCGGGGACAGCTTCTCCACTGAAAAATTTGGGGCAAGTTGCGGCCACAAATCCGGGGTTTGGGGCTCCCCAGTGGGCCAGGGGGATTTTTTAACGGGGGGGTTGGCAGAGTCTGTCCAAGTAGGCCACCCCCTTTTTGGGGTTCAGGGCTGCCCCAGGCCCTTGGTTGTTGCTGCTCCCCGTTACCCCCCTCACTAGGCGGGTAAAGGGAAGCTGTCTCATTTGACCCCCAGACTTGGTTTGCTGCGGATGGAGCTGGTACTGCCCCTACCTCCCCACCTTTCCCCCCAAAGCAGCCCCCCGGGAAGTATCCCGGGGGAGCGCTGAAAAACCCCCCGCCCGACCTGTAGAGGGGGGGGCCAAGGGATTTTCGGAGGTTTCCCCCTTAGTTTTTGAGTTTTTTCCTCCCTCTAAATTTGCGGGGAAAAAAAGGGCCCCCAAATTTTGGCCCGGGTTGCGGGGGTTTCAAATAGGGGGGAAGAGCCAGAAGTCCCCCTTTTGCCGGATGCGGGGGCTATTGGGCTGTAAATGACAGACAAATCAGCTTTGTTTGCGGGCCATTTTTCAAAAGTGACCCCGGGGGGGCCCCCTCCTCCATTCCACTTATTTCGGCCACGGTGTTGGGGTCATCTCCCTCACCCCTTCCTCACTCAAACTACCCCCACCGCTGCCCCTTTGTCCTCCTCTTTGTCCCCGGGGTAAAAAATCCATCTTTTCCCCGGGGACAATGCTTCTGCCCCAATTTTCCTCCTCCTCCTCCTCCCCCTTTTTCAGCCCCCCCGGGCTCAGGGTGGGGGAACCGGAGATGTATTTGGCCACGTCCCAGCCCCCTGCCAGGACAGATTTTTCGGGCTTTGTTCCATTTACATAAAAGCAGTGAATGAGTTTTTCCCCCCCGTAGTCCTGGCGATGACAAAAAACCGGGGGCCTCCCGAATGGCCTAAACAAAGGGAAAAGGTGTCACGCATGAGTTTTGCCACTGGTGCCCATCAAAGTTAAACAGGGGAGAAACCCCTGTCGCCTGGATCATAAAAAAAATCGTTAAGGGCTTTTCTTTTTAAACAGACGGTCCAACATGTGCAGGCTGGAATTCCAAAGGGGGTGGAAAAAATCCCTATCAGAGTGTGTTTTGGGGAGGCCGTTCTGCCGCCCGCAAAATTGGGGGAGGGTGTTCCTGGGTTTGTAGGAATAGATAAAATGCAAGCCCAGGTTTTTTTGGCCCTTTTCCCGAATTTTTTTGAAGAAATTTTGGAAGGGCTTCAGGAACCTTTTCACAAAAAAGTTGGGGGCCGTAGCCCCCCCCCTTTCGGGGGCATTTGGGCCCCCCCTCCCCGGGCGGGTTGGGACACCCTTTAAATCCCACTGGGTTTGTCACCCTGGTTCCCATTTGCAGTTGGCGGGGAGATCCAAACAACACTTGTCCTTTTCAGACGCGGGAGCGAAACAAGGGTTTTCCCCTGTGGCTTTGTTTTGGGCCCAAAGGGAACCAGGTGTAGAAATTTGGGGACACCCCTGTGCCCCAACATTTTGGTTTTTGATGGTTAAAACAGTACTTGTGAGGTGTATGGGGGTGGCGGTGGAGGGGCGGGGAAAATTGGGCGCAGGCCGCGTTTGACAACGGGGGGGGGAAGGGAAAACGGCGTTCCTGCCAAGTTGGTTGGGGGTTTTGGGCGGAAAAACCTTTAAAACCCCGTGGGCCGTAAAGGATAAAGTACTGGCCCTGCCATTGTTACAGCCCAGACGTCCCCGCTGCCGTGCACCCTTTTTGGGAAAACCATAAGCTCAAGGACTGGGGCCCAAATTTCTGTTTTTCATATTTATGAAGTGTAAAAATAATGCCTTTTTGGAAAAGGGAAAATTTCGGTTGGAAAAATCTCCATCCGGCTCCCCCACAAAACCCTTTGTTCTCTGAAAAGGGGGCAGGTCCACCAATTTGGAAGGGAAAGGGGCTGCAGTTCCCAAAAATTGGACGGAGCACGGTCGCTGTGCACCTTAGGATGGGGTTTGGGCCTTTCTGTTGTCTCTTTTCAATTTGCCTCGCTTTAAAAGAATGGTGGGTTCTTTAGTGGAGGGGCATCTGGACCCGGGGGATGTTTAAACAAAGGGGAAACAGCTCCCTTCTGCAGAGGTGGTTTGGGGCCCCTTTATGGCTGCCAAAAGGCCCAATGCGTGCCACGGGGCGCTTGGGTGCTGTTTTTCTGCGGCGGGGGGGATGGGACACATTCCCGAGCCCCGTTTTCCCCGGGACACCCCCCCCCCCCGGGGGGGGGGACGCTGCATGTGTTGACGCAGGGGGCCCTGGTTTCCCAAAGTTAAAAATTTCCCGGGGCCCCGCTTTACTTTCTGCCCACAGATTTTACATATACCCATTTTTCGGCTTCCCCTTTTGGGGTTTTTGCAAAAAAAACTGCCACACCGGGCCCAGTAGGGTGATTTTACCCCCAACGCCCCTTTCACTGGAAATTCTACTGCCGTGCTGCCCGCTGGAGCCCCCGTGCCGGGTTCTTTCTTGGGGCGGGAAAGCGGGGTTTTTTTCCCCCCCCTGGCCGCTTGGTCCCCCAAACTCAAATGCTGTCTACCCTGGGTGAAACCCCCGGGGGCCCCCACAAAACCCCCTTTTTGGCGCGCCGCTTCACCCCGGGTCCCAAATTTGGGGGGGCCCCCTTTCTTTTTAAATTTATTTTTGGGGTTTTTATCGGGAAATGCTGTTCCCCATCCCCGGTTTGGTATGCAAAAGGTTTAAACCCTTTCAAAATGACCCCCAGTGCCCCTCTCCCATCTATACTTTGCCCCCTACTGCAAAAGCAGGGGATTTGGGCCCCATTTCTTCGCTCCCAAGTAGGCTGTGCCCTCCTCAAAGTTCTCCTCGCTATATAGTGGCGCTGAGCCAGCCAATGTAGATCTCGGGCTGAGGGAAACCGGATGGGACAGAGGCGGGTTGAGGACAGGTGAGGGCGTGCCCCGCCCCCGGGGCCATAAAAATTAAGGGTTGTGTCTAAAGTTCCCCCGACTCTTGGCGCATTTGTCAGATTCTCGGGAGGAAGTGGTGACTAGTCAACCAATCAAGGGAACCTTGGGTTGTAGTCAGCACACGGCCGCTAGATGACAGCGGCAGTTGTGGCCTCCCCGGTAAACCCCTGTGGAGCCCCCTTGCTGTGCTGGACCTGGGCCGCTCCAGGGTGCCCTCCACTCGTAGTGAAGAGCCTGCCACCTCCTGTCTGACTTTCGTTTGTTCTAAAATGTACGAAAACTGTTTGATGAAGATATTGTCTTGAAAAATACACCCCCCTTTTTGACTCAAATGAACCGTAAAAGTTGGGAAACCCCTTGGATAAAAATTGCGCTCCACAAAGGGGCCCGGGAAAAAATTTGGACTTGTATGTGCCATTAAAAACTCTGGTTTTTACTAATGTAAAAGCACAAAAGGTTTAAATTAAACCCTTCGGATATGAATTATGTACAAAATTTCTTCTGGGGGCGGTTAAAAAGAAAGTTTTTTTACTGAGTAAAAAGCAGAAAAATACTTTTTAAACCCTTGGATGTAAACTGCGCAAAAGAATTGAGCAGCCACAAACTCCCGCTTTGTAGCGTGTTACAAGGGGTGTGTATTTTACGCTACAAACAAGAGAAAAAAAATTGGAAATTAAAACCTTCGTTGTGAATTATGCTACAGGAAAAATGTATTTTTTGGGGGTGAAAGACGTTTTTTTTAGTCCCACAGCAGAAAAACAACGTTAATTTAAACCCCGGATGTAATTGGCCAAACAATTGAGCAACACAAACTATGTTTTGTAGGTGTTACAATGGCGTGTTTTTTACGCTAACAAAAAGAAAAAAAATTGTAATTCCCCTTCGTTGTAAATTATGTTTTGTATTGTAAAAACGTGTTTCTTTAAATGAAACAACAAAAACAGGTTTTTAAAACCCCCTTGGATATTCAATGTGCTGTAAGCATTAAAATGTAATGAGCTGCAGGGACACCACTGGACTTCAACCCAAACCCCCAAAATCAGAATAGAACTTTAAGAGAAGAAGTCTAGACAATGAGCCCCCCCAAAAAAATCGCTGTATAAAAAATCAGTTTTCAGTAAGAGTGTTAAAGAAAGCGGGCAGCCCTTCCCTAATCGTACAGTAAAGGGTTATGAGCTCCAGCGTGCGCCCGGATTAATGTGCGGGGACGTCACGAATCCCCCCCGGTTTCTGATTGGTTCATCTCTGCCATGTATGCAGGCTATGCCCTTTTTCCCCCCAGGTTTTTGCCCCCTGTAACGCCTGTGCTCGCCCGCCTTTTATCAATCAAAAGCAACTTTTGTTCACCCAAAGTACTCCAAAGTGCGACTTCGTTCAGAACCGAAGTTTTCCTGAAATTCTAAACGAATTCCACTTCGTTAGAATCAATTCGCCCATCTCTAGACATATTGTGCTTAAAGTACAAAATTTGGGTCTATACAATCTTTGTTCATTTGTGAAAATTATCATGATATTGTGAAAATTGGGAAAAATTTGCCATTTTCAGTCTAGTTGTGACGTGGTTTTGAGGGTCCTGTATGTTAGATACCCCAAAACTCATTTTCCCCCCTTAAAATATTCAAAAAAAACATTTAGGTAGTTTATTTAAACCATTAGTGATTCACGAAATTAAGCAAAGAAAAGTGATTTTCAAAATTTTTCTTTTTTTTTTTTCAGTTTTCAATTTTTATCCAAATTTTTATGGAAAAAGAGAGATGTGACCAGGGAAATGCCAATTAATATAAATTCCCCCCTTCTAACGTTTTTAGAGTATCCCCTATGTTGCCCTAGTGTTTTATTTGCCCCTCAACCCCAAAAGGCCCCCAGAATGGGAGGCAAAATCTACTGGACTTTTAGGGAAATTTTATGAATTCCCCAGGGTCAGGGGCGCTTGTTTCCCCCATTTTTTCCCCGGCGAAATTGGCGCCTTTCCTGTATGTCGGTGCCGAGGTGCGCTCATACATGCGGGGGTAAAGCCCCGCCGGCCTTCATTTGTGTGAGGCGCAGTGGGGATTTTGGGCCCCAGTGCGGGACTGCGCCTAAGTTTTCGCCCCCCGAGTATTAATTTTTAATTTCATGCCGGGGTTAAAGTCCCCCAGGCCTCTGATTTTTACTGTTTTTAAAACTGCCCCGCCTTTGAAATTTGATTGGTCCTTACTTTCTCCTTTAAGCTTATTTGGGTGCACTGTGTCCTATTTGATTTGGTTTGGGGTTTTCCCCGACCAATGAGAAGAGCTTAAAGAATTTAAAATTATGTTTTTCCCGGCAATTTCCAAAAACCCCCAATTTCCCTGATGTAGGCCGGTCTCGGCGACAAACGCTTTTGGTTGGGGAATTTGATTAAATTTCTGTTTATAAAATTTTCAGCTTTTTTTAGTTTTTTTATTTTAAATTTAAAATAAAAATGATTTTTTTAATTTCTCCATCCCCGCAAGGTGCTTAAAAGAAGAGTTTCATTGACCCGTTTCTGTCCAAGACTACAATGGGGGGAAAATTTTATTTTTTCGCGTTGATTGGGGGTTTTTGGGCCAAGCCCCCGCTACTTAAACCCTAAAAGCTCTTTTCTGAATTTTCACTGTATTTTGAATGCCCCGCCTTTGAATTTGTTTGGTTTAAATAGTTCCCCAAAAGTTTTAAATGGGCCCTCCGTTGCCCCCTTTTGTTTGGGGTGGTTTAGGGCCGCCCAAGAGAATAGCTTACAAAAATTTAAAATTATTTGTTTTTTCCGGCAATTTCCATACATTTTTCCCTGATTTTTTGCGCCGTTCTAGTTTTTTGGGGAAAGTGATTTTGTTTTTTTTTTTGGAAGGTTTAAAGCTTTTTTTTCTGTTAATTTTTAACCCAAAAAAGGTTTTTTTTTTTCCCCCAAAACCCATTTTTTTTTTTAAACCCAAAAACCCCCCCTTTTTTTTTTTTTATTTTTCCGCCCCCTGAGTGGACCCGGGGATTTCTTTTCGTTCTTCTATGTTTTTTAATGTTCCCTTTTCCCCAAAATTCCTTCGCCTCCGCCGGAAATCTTTTTAGACCAAAATTTAAACCAGGTCTGCCTGCCCGGAGCTGTAGCGCTGCAATGTGCCACATTTTCCCGACTGGGCAAATGTACATCCCTTGGCGTTTTCAAAGTGCGCCGCGTCCCCCCCCGGGGAAAGGTTAAACACCGGCGCCCTTTACACGCCCCTTATGTGGGCGGGGGGGGAAAGTGGCGAAAAGCCCTGGGGCCAAAATTTCCCCATCCCTGGCCCCGACAGGGATTTGAGGGGGTTATAGGCGCAGAATACGCCAGAAAACAGGCGTAAATCCCTTTCAAAACTTGTCGCCCTATGTTCTTTTTTCCCATTAAATTTTTTTGGGCCTTTTCGGGTTTTCCCGGGACCCCCTAAGGTGCTAAAAATTTAAATAAACACTCCAAAAAAAGCCCCCTTTATTAAAAACAAAACCCCTTAAGGAATTAATAAAGGGGGGTTTTGTGAGTATATTGACCATTTCAGGTCTTTCAAAAAATGTTTTTTAGCGTTGTGAAAATAAAAAAAAAAATTTTTTTTTACAACAAATTTTCCCTATTTTAGCTAAAAAATGTTTCTTTATTAAAAAGGGAAAACCCGGAAAAAAAAGCACCCAAAAAAATTTGTTAAAAAATTTTTCTTTAATTTCGGCAATCCCCTACTGGGGGTGTTAAACTACTTTTTGGGGGCACAGGGCCCGAAAAAAAAAAAAAATAAAAGGGGGGGACAAAATTTTTGGTTTTTTGTAATGCGTTTTTGGTGGGGGGACTTTTTTTGAATTTAAAAAACCCCCCCAAAAGTAAAAAAAACAGGAGAAACCTTCCAGAAGTCACTCCCTCTTGGATTCAACACCCCTCACTGATCTCATCTAGAGGTGTATTGTGCAATTTGGGTGCACAGTTGTTCCATAGTTTTTTTTAAGCACTGAGCCATGAAAATAAAAAATACAGTTCCACCATTGTTTTTTGGGTTTAAATTTTTTTTTATGGGTTTTTGCCTTTTCGTGATTTTAATAAATTACTGTTTAAACTTTACTATATAGTTTTTTTCATGGTTTATTACTTTTACACAGTAGAAATGTGTTTGTGTTTGTAAAAAAATTTTTGTTTTTTTTGTAGTCTCTTAAACCATAAAATTTTTTTTTTTCTGTATTGGAGCTTTTATTTTGGGTAATTTTTATTATTATTATTGGTTTTTATTTGGGGGCAAGGCTTTTTGATGCTTTTTAAAACCGTTTTTTGGAAGGGGAGGGTGAGAAAATTGCAATCCAAATTTGGTTTTTTTTTTTATTTTTAACAGCCCTCACAATGCAGTTTTTACTTGGGCAAGTAAGTTTCACTTTTGGATCCTTTTTATATAAGGGTTCTTTTTTAATTTTTTTTTAGGTGTATTGGTGGGTTTTTTTGGTACCTCTTTTACCCTTTTTGTTATTTTTTATCGCTTTTTTAAATTCCATTTTTGTGCCCGCAGGATGAATGAAAAAACACAATTCCAGACGGTTTTTTTTTTTCGGCGTTTTTCTTTTGTAGGTTTTTAAAAAAAGATGCAGATTTTTATGGCAGGTCCCTTTTTGTATGCAGCCATACCAAAAAATTTTTATATTTTTTTTTTTCTTTTTTGGGAACTATTTAGGTCTGGAAAAGGGGGGAAAAAAAGGCAGTGTTCATATTTTTTATTTTTTATGTTTCACTTTTTTTGTACTTTTTAACTTTTTTTTTTACTTTTCTCAAAGGAGTCTTGTATCACCCATTTCAGTAAATGTTACAATTTTAGAAAAAGTTTCATAAACCCGTAATGCTGTACCTGCTCTCCAAAAGCAACTGTCAAATGACTATGCCCCGACCATTTCCCACAGGGCACGGGGGGGCAAAGTGATGTAAAAGGGCATCCCGGAAGCCCCCTTTTTAGGGGTTCCCGGGGTGTAAAGGGGGGCCCAAACAGCAATTTGGGTGCTTTGGTGGAGAAGAAGGGGGGGTTTCCTCCCTCTGTTTTTTCCCTTTGCTGCCCGGGTCACAATTGATCACAGCAGCTAAGGGATTAATCACCTAATGCCAGAGTGAGCTACAGCTACATTAGTATACAGGCTGGACCCATGTGGCGCTCATGCGGATCCTACTTGAGAACCCTCACGATGCCCCCGGATCTTATGTTTCCCTTTTGTGTGACATCAATGTGGGGGGAAAAGGGTTTTTAAAAAAATAAAAGTAAAGGGGCGGTTTTTAAGGGGCAAAAACTGTTGCTCTAACAAGTGAAATACTGTGCATGTTTTTAGAATATTTGGTTGTTAAAATGCTGGGTTATTTTGGGAAGTATTTTACCCATGTTTAACTGTTCATATTTCCCAACAGTGTTGGATTCAGGTGCTTAAGGTGGAGTTAAATGGATTTTACCATGAAGTAAAATTGATGTGGGAAGCTTGTAAATGAAATAATAAATATTTTTACCATTCCAAATTCTATGCCATTTTTGTTTAAGCTCCTATGTTAGTGATCCACAGTTTACAGCTCATTTCCAGGGGATATGAGTCAAAAGCTCAGACATCACCTCTCCTCTTAGACAGCTACTGTTAGCCTATTCCCTAACTAGTAATCACACACACTCACTGCTGAGCGAGTGTTCAACCCCAGGTACTGTCATTCTACTCCCATCCACTCTATTCCTTAGTAATTAGTCAAATAAATAATAAAAACAAATCTCAATCAGGCATGTGTATTGAGAAAAAAATTCAAATGTTTGATTCATGCAGGTATTTGAATCTAGCATACCTACACTGAAAAGCAGGAGTGTTAACCACTCTGTAGCTACTCACAACTCTTTACATAGGTCTTTGTTTGACTAGAGTAAGCACACTGTGGGAAAAGGCATGGTGATGTCAAGTCTGCTGGGTCAAATGAAATGCAGGTTAAACAAATAATACATGCCCATTTTTGAAAACACTGAAAGCTGAAGCAGGTGAAACCAAGCATGAAATGCTTTCATGGTAAACCCCCTTTAAATCGTGGAGACCACCAGTGTAGTTGATTCTTGGGACTCACCAGTGGAATTCCCTCCTGGGGCCCACCACTGGAGTTGTACCCTACAGCTACTGCACATGACTGCACACAACTCTTGCACTCTGGCTCTCTTTTTCTGCCTCTCTCTCTGAAAAGCAGCCCCATGTCTGCCATCTCCAGGGACCAACTCTGCCAATTGGTACACCGTGGGTTTCCACTGTTCTCCTGTGGGCCAATCCGAGGATTTCCTCGGATTCCCTCCAAGTCTTACTAGTGCAAAGTTACAACATCATTGCTGCATGTGTAAAATGAATATAAAATAAAATTATGCAAAAAGGTATAAAGTGTAAATCTCACATTGTGACTTTCACATCTAGAATTTTTTTTTTCTACACTGAAGGAGTTTTCCCCCATGATTGACAGTACTTTGCTTCTTTATAGATGGTTAGGGTAAAGGAATTGTCAATTGCTCTCAGATTAAAGTGTTACAGATACAGGATATAATCATACTTCACTTTAAGGCTCAGAGTGCACAGTATAAACGGCATCCAAGATCAAACTGTTTTTATTTTTAGACCTTTGGGTGACATTCACTGTTTATTATTTTTTGATTTTTCAACGATAACTGAGGTACCTATATGGGCTCACTCATCTGCTTACTAGTGTTGAGTGAAGCTGGAATTAACAGCCACAACAGTCAAATGGATACCTGCTACATCTTAGGCACAACACTTAGGCTATAAAAGCCACAGAAAAAAAGTCACACACCATTCACTATCCCTGTCTTCTACCACAGCATGACCCTTAAACCTGCATCACCCACAAATTAAAAAGTGCCAGAAGGCAGTATTATTTGAACCATCATTTTACTTGAACTGGACATTGAATATCCCTGTCTTGGAACGCAGCATGACCCTAAAAACCTGCATGACCCACAGATTAAAAAGTGCCGGAAGAAAGTAGTCTTTGAACCACCATTTTAGTTGAACTGGACATTGACAAACCCTGTCCTGGACCGCAGCATGACCCTTAAACCTGTCTGACCCACAGATTAAAAAGTGCCGGAAAAAGGAGTCTTTCAACCACCATTTTAGTTGAACTGGACATGGACTATAACTGTCCTGGACCGCAGTATGACCATTAAACCTGTCTGATCCCCAGATTAAAAAGTGCCGGAAAAAGGAGTCTTTCAACCACCATTTTAGTTGAACTGGACATTGACAAACCCTGTCCTGGACCGCAGCATGACCCTTAAACCTGTCTGACCCACAGATTAAAAAGTGCCGTAAAAAGGAGTCTTTCTAACACCATATTAGTTGAACTGGACATTGATTATACCTGTCCTGGACCGCAGTATGACCATTAAACCTGTCTTACCCCCAGATTAAAAAGTCCTGGAAAAAGGAGTCTTTCAACCACCATTTTAGTTTCACTGGACAATATACTGTCCCTGTCCTGGGCACAGTATGACCATTAAACCTGTCTGACCCCCAGATTAAAAAGTGCCGGAAAAAGGAGTCTTTCAACACCATTTTAGTTGAACTGGACATTGACAAACCTGTCCTGGACCGCAGCATGGACCCTTAAACCTGTCTGACCCACAGATTAAAAAGTGCCGGAAAAAGTAGTCTTTCAACCACCATTTTAGTTGAACTGGACATTAACTATACTTGTCCAGGGCTACAGCATGAGCCCCAAATCTGTCTGACCCCCAGATTTAAAAAGTGCCGGAGAAAGGAGTCTTTCAACCACCATTTTAGTTTCACTGGACATTGACTATAATTGTCCTGGACCACAGTATGACCATTAAACCTTTCTGACCCCAGATTAAAAAGTGCCGGAAAAAGGAGTCTTTCAACCACCATTTTAGTTGAACTGGACATTGACTATACCTGTCCTGTGCCACAGCATGACCAGGGCCGGAGTTACAGTGGGTGCGGTTGAGAGCCCAGGCTGGCGTCCGTCATCTATTAACACGCAGGTTAAAATGCCCTGATGAGCAGCAACGAAAACTGTCGTGCTGAAGCAGAGTGTGGAAGCGGAAGTGTGAGAAACTCCAGCCTTCCTCAGTACACAGTCAAGACCTGGGTAGCGCTTGCCCCTCCGTATGAGTGCGGACCAATTGAGCTTCACTTGGAAATACTGGTGGTTAACGCTCCTGTTACACCCAGGTGCCCTTTTTCTTGCATTCTTTTTCTCATTTTACTCAACGTGTGGAGGAAATGGTCTCTGTACTTTGTTCTCTGTCCGTGCTCCATACTCCATGTCCTCTGAATAACCTATATCTGGTCAAGTTTTCCTGTACCTCAGAGGAATTTTTTTAACAGCTATTTTGTACATGCAAGTTTTTTAGTAGTTTAATTCTAGAAAAACACATTTTTTAAAATAGGATGGAATCCCACCATGTCTTTGTTTCTCTTTTTTTTAATTATATTAAATGGGTTGTCTCAATACAGGGAGTGATAGCTATGTTCTAGATCTTGCAACAACAAGTTTATTTTGCAATTTTGTGTCCATTAACAGTGTCCTACCTATTCCTGTTCTGACAGCACCATCACCCTTGAGTCACTCTTGACAATTGTGAAGAACAAATGTCTGTTAGAAACAACATTTTTTATAATAGGACCTTTAGTATAGCTGCATGTCACAGCAAAATGCCCCCAAAATTCAAAACATGACCCATGAGCCACTTTGGACAATTGTGAAGAACAAATATCTGTTAGAAACAAAAAAAATTTATAATAGGACCTGTAGTATAGCTGCATGTCACAGCAAAATGCCTCCAAAAATTCAAAGCATGACCCTTGAGCCACTTTGGACAATTGTGAAGAACAAATGTCTGTTAGAAACATTTTTTTTTTAAAATAGGACCTGTAGTATAGCTGCATGTCACAGCAAATGCCCCCAAACTTCAAACAGACCCATGAGGCCACTTTTGACAATTGTGAAGAACAAATGTCTGTTAGAAACAACATTTTTTATTATAGGACCTGTAGTATAGCTGCATGTCACAGGAAAATGCCCCCAAAAATTCAAAACATGACCCATGAGCCACTTTGACAATTGTGAAGAACAAATGTCTATTAGAAACAACATTTTTTAGAATAGGACCTGTAGTATTGCTGCATTTCAAAGCAGCATGACCCAAAAAATTATAAATATGACTTCTCAGCCACTGTTAAAAATTGTGAGGGAGAAATGCCACTTAGAAGCCACATTTCTGTTCCAAAGGACCATCATTATTGCTGTATCTCACAGCAACATGACCCCAAAAAATTATAAATATGACTTCTCAGCCACTGTTAAAAATTGTGAGGCAACATGACCCCAAAACAATTGACAATGCGAATAATTCTAAAGATGAAGTGAGTAAATGGAATATGGTTTTGTCATGAAACCTTGGTGTCTTTTACAGTCTTCTCACAGCAAAACCAGCAAAATGAACTGTTTGGAACTGAGAATAAAATTGCAGTAAGAAATGATCATTTTAAAAATAAGTTTTCAAGAGGACCATTTCTGTTTGGAGAGGAATGTGAAGTAGACCAGCAACTAATCGGTGACCTCGGCAATTGGGGCCACAACATCATCAGAGATCCATACCTGATTCATCTTGATGAAAGTCAAACGATCCACATTATCTGTGGAAAGCCGGATGCGTTTGTCTGTAATGACTCCTCCGGCTGTGCTGAAGGTCCGCTCAGATATGACGCTGGCTGCTGGGCAGGACAACACCTCTATGGCGTGGCGAGCCAGCTCGGGCCATTCGTCCATTTTGGATACCCAGAAGTCTATTGGGTCCGGAACACATACAAAAACATCGGTGTTGAGACGCAAATAGTCGTGCACCATGATCTTAAGCTGGTCTCTGGGTGTTGTATGTGTGCCTGCATTGCATGCGTTGGTGAGGTGGTAAAATAAAGATTGCACAGAGGTCACCCATTAGGCTTCTGCCACCTTGCTGCTGCTGCTGTGCCGCTACGGCTACATGGCACTCTACTGCTGTCACGTCGCTGGCGTTGTTCCACGTGACATTTGAAGAACGTGAAGCAGACGCAACAGATGTCTCCAGTTGATCAATCAGCAAGGTCTCCATTTCCTGCATTTTACTCTCTATTGGGTGGGTGGAAGGAAAGTGCTGAGTTTTGTTTTGTACCGGGGATCCAGGAGGTGGCCACCCAGTAACTGTTGTTCATTTTGATGGCCTTAATGCGAGGATCATGTTGGAGCAAATGCAGCAACCAAGCACTCATGTGAGAGATGGAGCTTGATTTCCCAAGCTCTGGGTCGAGGGGCACTAGCAAACTGATCTTCCTCATCTTCCTCCTCCGCCTCAAATTCGCGCCAACCTCTTTCCAAGGCAGGGACGTCGGTAACATCAGTGTTTGGGAATACCTCCTCCTCCTCCTCTCGCTGCCTCCAGCACAGCTTCAACACGGCCCTGACTTGCCTAAGATGATGCACCCTGAGAGCTGATGCGCCACCTTGCACTAGCTCTGGACCCCGAACCACTGCCTAATGAAGAAGACGAGTGAATTGTGATAACTGTCGGGCCTTGTGGATTTGACGGAGAGAAAGGCTCCGTGTCCGCATCTGTGTCCGTCTCCTCCTTCGTCGCTGGCGGGACCTGTTGTTTCAGAGTGTCCAACGATCGTTCCAGAACTAAGATCACCACAATGATCACCACACGGTATTTTTTGCACCTTTCAATTCACCTGTGGTGACTATAAAATTGCTGTTTTCAGATTTACATGCAAGCTGCGTCAATGAACAAAGCTGTAGTGCGCCAAAGTCAAAAAACACGTATCTGTTATGTTTTCGTATAATACACGGTATTTTTTGCACCTTTCAATTCACCTTTGGTGACTATAAAATTGCTGTTTTCAGATTTACGTGCAAGCTGCGTCAATGAACAAAGCTGTAGTAGGCCAAAGTCAAAAACACGTATCTGTTATGTTTTCGTATAATACACGGTATTTTTTGCACCTTTCAATTCACCTGTGGTGACTATAAAATTGCTGTTTTCAGATTTACGTGCAAGATGCATCAATGAACAAAGCTGTAGTGCGCCAAAGTCAAAAAGCACGTATCTGAAATGTATTCGGATAATAAAAGGTATTTTTTGGCACCTATCAATTCACCAGTGGTAACTACACAATTGCTGGATTCAAATTTAACTGCAAGGTGTCTCTATCAACAAATCTGGACTGGGCAAAAGTGCAAAAAACACGTATCTGTTATGTTTTCGTATAATACACGGTATTTTTTGCACCTTTCAAATCAGCTGTGGTGACTATAAATTTGCGTTTTTAAGATTGTAGTGCAAGCTGCGTCAATGAACAAAGCTGTAGTGCGCCAAAGTCAAAAAACACGTATCTGTTATGTTTTCGTATAATACACGGTATTTTTTGCACCTTTCAATTCACCTGTGGTGACTATAAAATTGCTGTTTTCAAATTTAACTGCAATGTGGCTCTATCAACAAATCTGGACTGGGCCAAAGTGAAAAAACACGTATCTGAAATGTATTCGGATAATAAAAGGTTTTTTTGGCACCTATCAATTCACCTGTGGTGACTACAAATTGCAGTATTCACATTTAAGTGCAAGGTGCCTCAATGAACAAAGCTGTAGTGCGCCAAAGTCAAAAAACACGTATCTGAAATTTATTCGGATATTACAAGGTATTTTTGGCACCTATCAACCTGTGCTGACTTGCTGGATTCTAATTTAAGTACAAGGTGGATATATCAACAAAGGTGGAATAGGCAAAATTGAAAATGAACACCTATCTGAAATGTATACTGATAATAAAAGTGGAGTTTTGCACCTAACAAAGAGACCTGCAGTTACTAGAAAAGATGTGTATCCTATAAGTTCAGGCTGCCCAATATCCAGGAAATATTTCAATAGAAAACTGTTAATAATAAAGCTATTGCAATGTCTACACTAAGTCTTGGTGAACTTTATACAGTATTCTTTATAGAGCTTGTCTGTGTTCGCCCGCTCCCCCCGCTCCCCACCGTGACTTTACAGCGGTAGATGCTCCTTTAAAATTCTCTACCTAACTATATAAAATCTTCCAATCTCTAATCTAACTAAATTGTAAGGATCACAGCTAATAGTAGAGGTTTCTCTGTGAAGAAATATAATAATTTTGCTGAGCTGTTTGGACACAAGCAGAGCGCACGTCCTTCTGCTCTGAGACGCTGAGAGACACTGAGGCTGAACAGGAAACGCTGTTCTATGTAAAACGAGGTCATGTGATTTTTCCAGCCAATCGCAACCATACACATCCCAGTCATGACGTCGCACACACATCTCACCCTGCTCTATTCTGTAATCTGATTTGATGGCCGCCAAAATTACAGGAAGCGCCGAAAATGGCCTAAACTTAATAGATGATGCACAGATTTTAGCCTTAATTATCGCCTGATCTAAAAATTTTAATCACCATAAAAACCTTGCCGATTTCAACTTTGTCGATAATAATCGCTCAACACTACTGCATATGTAGGGCCAAAGAATTTATTGGAGCAGTCTTCTTTTCAGAGGCAATCCTTTTCAAATTTCAGCTGCCAGAGTACAGATTTCAAAAAGGTGCAGGTAACTAGGCACTATTTTTGCAAATAGCCGTCTATGTAATACAAGGACATATCAAGTATGCTTAGATGGACGCAGCACTGTGTTCTGGCTTATAGAGGTGGGGGAACCATGGGAGTGATACCTATAATGTCCATATTCAATATTTGGCATATTTATTTAAAAATTCCCTATAATCACTTTTAGAAGGCAATGGGCAGTTTTACTAATGTATTTTGGCCTAGATCTTGTAAAATGGAACAAAATTAGGTGCACTTGGTTTTAGACACTTTTTGTGTCTGAGTTACTTTAGTTTCTCTTATCAAGGATTGTGGCTTAGAGGGAAGAGAAATAGTTTAATGTGGCAAAATTTCAACATACAATATTGCTGCAAATGATACATATTCTTTTCTTCATAGCTGGGTTGATTTTCTGATTGCTAATTTTTTATTTCTGTTTTATATATATATATCATTATAGGGGGAACCATCTTGCCTGAACTTCTTTTAACAGCATTTAGACAAATGCTTTACAGCAGCTTTATGGGCATAGGAACCTGTGAACAGGATCAGATCCATTGACTTCTATAAGAGACACACTGCGCAACCTGGAAATAAGTCAGTGTGCAGGAAGGAGAAGAGGTAGAGCTGTAACCATCTCCTATTGTGAATGGTGGATCCTGTGTTATCTACACACATCGGTGTCACCCTTAATTGTAGCCCTGCCTGTGCTGATAATACAGAGAGTTTTCTCTACAGAACAAGGACTGTTATACCATTATTATGCCTAGAGACCAAAGTGAAAACTGCAGGACTTTAGGATTTTTAAAAAATATTAATATTGATAGGAAAAAATTAAAAACAAATCGCCAAACATTTGTAAAAAATGTGTTTAACATAAAAACATGAGTTAAACAATAGGTCAATTTCTGATGTCACATTCCCTTTAAACTGCCAAGTCTAAGTTCATACTCTTTGGGTGTTAGATAGGATCAGTAAATCTGTTGTATTGTGTAACAGGAACTAGAAATTTCAAACAAAGGTCAATAGATTACATAACAAGAATATTCAACACGCTATAAACTAATTCTGCAAACATATGAAAAGAGTAAAGTCTTCACGGCACTCACCATAAATCGGGTTAAAATCCATGTTTATTCAGCATCTTGTGGCAACACAGGGCATTCGGGCATACAAAAGCTCACACAGGAGCGACAGAAAGGCAACAGCTGTTTCGCGTGTAACCACACTTCCTCTAGGCCTAAGGTGGAACTATGTCATCACATTTTTATGTCCACCTGCATCTGTCAATCATCATTAAAATCACAAACAACGTATATAAATTACACACATTATAAAAAAGATGAAAGATCATTTCGATCATTGAGACCTAATGGACCTAATGCTTCTGTATCCATCGTGCTTCACTTTGTACCAACTTTGTGTGTCTATCTGCTCCATTAGTAGGTATAAGGATATGTTGCAAACCTGCAAATTTAACCCCTGCTATTTCGTTATCATGAAAATCTCTCATATGTGCTATCCATCTAGGAGCTCCTTTACCTGTTTTAAGAGAATATAAATGTTCCCTAATTCATTTACAGAGGGGTCTAATAGTTTTACCAATGTAAAACAGTCCACAGGAGCACAATAATATGTAAACTATAAAATCAGATTTACATGTTAAGAATTGTTTAGTGCTATGCTCAAAATTACCTAGCTTTAGTTGTTCATTATCATCCAGGTATTTACAATATGACCAATTTCACCACTTATGATTACCCTTCAGCATAGGTTTTTCCAGCTGTTATTTTTATTGGGTAGTCTACCTTTAACCAAGTCATCTCTTAGATTAGTAGTACGACGGAAAGAGATCAAGGGAGAATATTGCGTCTTTTCCTGTAATGTTACATCGTTACCTAAGAGGTACCAATTGTGATGTATCGTTCGCTTAATGTGATCTGCTAGAGGGCAAAACTGAAAGGAGAAAACACACCTCTCCATTTTGTTTCTTTTATTATTTACATTACTTCTTATTAATTTGCTCCTATCTAGTTTGAGGGCTCTTTTAAAAGCTGTTTGTAAGGTATTCTCATCATAGCCTCTTGCCTGCAACCTATCCATAAGGTCCATAGATTGTCTCAAAACATCATAATGTTCACTATTGTTCCTTCTTAAACGTAAAAATTGACCATAAGGAAGACCTGTAGTTACATAGTGTGGATGGAAACTGTCCTTATGTAACATCGAGTTAGTTGCTGTGGATTTACGATATCCTTTTGTTACCACCTGATCTCCTTCAATTTCTTTATTTATTCACTGAGCACCACAAACGGGAAGTTTAATATATTGGCGGTGCTTACATGCAACTTTAGGATCCATTGATCATTTAACAGTGCATTGCAGCGTGGTGCCGAAGTTTCTGCTCTTCTTCATATGTTGGATTGAAATAAACTAATTCTGATTTCAAAAGAATAAAGAATGTTTCATAGCTTCATAATCATAAGTAATCAAAAACTACTACAAGGTATTGTAATATGATGAAATGTGTCACTTTCTCATTGCACTCTATTTCTCTTATATACCCCCAAAATATTGGAGTTATGGTATCCACACCTTTTAACCTGCTCCTTTTATTATGTACTCAATTCAAAACATTATGTTCCCCTTTTTAAAACATAATACATTATTTATGTAGAAAATACAGTTTTACCATAATAAATATAATGTAAGCAATAAAAATAATATATCACAAGACAAACCAGAGCATGCATTAGTATTACTTTCATAAAAGCTTGTTCACTACAACCATTACATTTCTATGTCAAATTATAAAATTGGTCACTAGAATCAATTTTGCCTACAAACATGAAATATTTTAGACCAGCAAAACTGGGCAAAGACTACTCAGTCATAAAGTCAATTGTCAGCAAGGATAATGGAAACATCAAACAATGAGGTACCTGGCTCCCAGCCAATTGCTTTCAGCTAACGGTAGCTAAATAAAATATACAATAATAACACAGAGTGACATTCTTCATGTTGTATCAGTTATGGGATCCGGAGAGATCAGTAGATATAGATGTCACATACTGAGACAGTCAGGCTCCATTGCTTATGGACATGACTACAGCAGCACCTGTCTTCTCAGCAGGTTCCCCATCTGATATTGATAGAATGAACCTGATTATATTTGCCTCTTCTACCTAAGGCAGCAGATGCAGTGAGCAGTGATGGTAGACCCTCTCTGTGACAGTAGATTTTGTTGTTTAGACAGGAGATGCGATTTTAATGAGTGTAGAGTACAGATGGTCATTTTATTAGCCGTTAATCAAATCAACTTGGCAAAATAGCTCAATGGTCTCATTCCGGTCAGTTCTGATTCCTTGATGAAATTATAATTGATTTAATATATTTCATCTGTCTACACATTAAAAAAACAAAGTTAAAAGGATTAAATTGGCTTTGAAGCAGAATAGGTTACCAAAGAAAAAACAGCAAGCTGTTGTAGTATTCTCAAATTATATTAGATGTACACCTCTTTTAAACTAATATATGTATTTTCTCTGTTTTGATAATATTAGCAGCTAGCAAAACTCAACACCAAGATACAATGTAAATGTAAAAATAAATGTATAAATAGAGTAAAAAATTACTAATGAATTATAATTTCAAAATGATTCTTTTCAATACATAATTATGGAGGCAGCGATCTTGCCTAAATGCTTTGTGAACAGCAGTTTAAGGGCATGTTTACACAACAGATTTGGATGTAGAATTGGAATCCACATCCAAATCCTTTTGGATTCCATCTCACATTCCTCACTGGAAAATCCATTTGCGTGTTCCTTAGAAGCAGAATTTGCCCGTGAAGATTTCGGGTCTTTATCACAGAAAAAAAAAGTGATGTGATCCAAGTCATTACTTCAGGGGTCACTTCATACATGGATTAACACCATGAAAATGAAGGTATTTTACATCAGAAAAAGCAATATGTACCTCTACATTTTACATTCCATGTCTTAAAGGGGTTTTGCCACGAAGTAAAATTGGCGTGCAAATGAAATAACAAACATTTTCACCATTCATTATCATTAAAAATTCTGCACTGTTTTTTATTTAGCTGCTCCTTTAGTGATCCATTGTTTACAGCTCGTCTCCAGGGGATATAACCAGGGCTGAGAGCTCCTCTGTCCTGGTCAGACATGCTCAGACATCACTTCTCCTCTCAGGCAGCTACTGAGTGTCCAAACCGCAGGTACTGTCACTCTACTCCCGTCCTCTGTCCTCTTTAGTAATAAGTCGAAAAGTGCAAATAAATAAAATAATAAAAAAGAAACCTCAATGAGGTATGTTCATTGATGAAGAGGAAAAAAAACACAGGTTTGGTTCCTGCAGGGATTTAAACCTAGGACCCTTGTGCCTGGAGGTAAAAACTTTACTTCTGAGCTACTCACAATGCTTTACATAAACAGACCTTTCTTTGACTACAGAGAGGAAAGGCATGGTGATGTCATCCTGCTAGGCCACATGATAGGCAATTCAAACAACTATGTAGAAATATACTCCCAGTATCAAAACATTAGGACAATATATCCATAAAAAATGTCTTCTTTAATTAGTGTCAAAATCTAAAAAAAACATACATATGAGCTATATAGTATAATTAGGCAGTTTCTCAAATTTTGCGTTTTTTTTCCTCTCCAAACATGGAGTAGTCCATCCAACTTTAGAGTGCTTAGGGTCCAGGCGCTTTTCCTTGCAGTTTGCACAGCTTGTTAGATGTTATTCATCACGCTTTGAAGACGGCTGATCTGAGGTGTGTGCACTGCTGCTCTGTGACGTTTCCGGGTCCTCCCCCTTTCTCAACGTCGCAGAGCAGCAGTGCACACACCTCAGATCAGCCATCTTTGCAGCGTGATGAACAACATCTAACAAGCTGTGCAAGCTGCAAGGAAAAGCGCCTGGACCCTGAGCGCTCTAAAGTTGGATGGACTACTCCATGCTTGGAGAGGAATAAAACCGCAAGTGTTTACTCAAAATTTGAGAAACTGCCTAATTATACTACAACCTCAATTCCAAAAAAGTTGGGACACTAAACAAATTGTGAATAAAAACTGAATGCAATGATGTGGAGGTGCCAACATCTAATATATTCAGAATAGAACACTAATCACAGGTCAAAAGTTTAAGCTGAGAGAATGTATCATTTTAAGTGAAAAATATGTTGTTTCAAAATTTCATGGCGTCAACAAATCCCCAAAAAGATGGGACCATGCCGTTTTTACCACTGTGTGGCATCCCCCCTACTTCTTACAACAGTCAACAGATGTCTGGGGGCAGAGGAGACCAGTTTCTCAAGTTTAGAAATAGGAATGCTCTCCCATTCATGTTTTATACAGGCCTCTAACTGTTCAATCGTCTTGGGCCTTCTTTGTCGCACCTTCCTCTTTATGATGCGCCAAATGTTCTCTATAGGTGAAAGAACTGGACTGCAGGCGGCCATTTCAGTACTCGGAACCTTCTCCTACGTAGCCATGATGTTGTGATTGCTGCCGAATGTGGTCTGGCATTATATTGTTGAAAAATGCAGGGTCTTCCCTGAAAGAGCTGACGTCTAGATGGGAGCATATGTTGTTCTAGAACCGGAACACAGCTCTCTGCATTAATGGTGCCTTTCCAGACATGCAAGCTGCCCATGCCACAAGCACTCATGCAACCCCATACCATCAGTGATGCAGGGTTCTGAACGGAGTGTTTATAACAACTTGGGTTGTCCTTGTCCTCTCTGGTCCGGATGACATGGCATCCCACTGTTCCATAAATAACTTCATATCTTGACTCATCTTACCACAGAACAGTTTTCCATTTTTACACACTACATTTTAAATGACCCCTGGCCCAGTGCAAACGGCTGAGCTTGTGGAGCTTGCTTAGAAATGGCTTCCTCTTTGCACTGTAGAGTTTCAGCTGGCAACGGCGGATGGCACGGTGGATTGTGTTCACTGACGATGCTTTCTGAGCCCATTCTGTTATTTCCTTGACAGTGGCATTCCTGTTTGAGGTGCAGTGACGTTTAAGGGCCCGGAGATCACGAGCATCCAGTAGAGTTTTACGGCCTTGACCCTTACACACAGCATTTGTTCCAGATTCTCTGAATCTTTTGATGATGTTATCTATGGATGATGATGATGATAACTTTAAAGTCTTTGCTATTTTACGCTGGGTAACACCATCCTGGTATTGCTGCACTATTTTTCTGCACAACAATGGTGGAATTGGCGATCCTCTTACCATCTTGGCTTCAGAGAGACACTGACACTCTGAGTAGCTCTTTTTATACCCAATCATGTTGTTAATTCACCTAATTAGTGTTGATTGTTCTTCCAGCTGTTCGTTATATGCTCAATGTCATTTTTCCAGCCACTTATTGCTACTTGTCCCAACTTTTTTGGCATTTGTAGACACTGTGAAATTTTGAATCAACATATTTTTCCTTTCAAATGTTACATTTACTTTTGATCTGTCATCTATGTTCTATTCTGAATAAAATATTAGATGTTGGCACCTCCGCATCATTGCATTCAGTTTTTATTCACAATTTGTTTAGTGTCCCAACTTTTTTGGAATTGAGGCTGTATATAGCTCATATGTTTTTTTAGATTTTGACACTAATTAAAGAAGAAATTTCTTATGGATATATTGTCCTAATGTTTTGATACTGGGAGTATATACTACATAGTTATTGAATACGGGGCTTTGAGGAATGTGCCCATGTTTAAACTCCTCTAGATGTGGTTTAAGATTTCTATAAGAGGTCATTATATATCGTACTATAGGCAATTCAAACAAATCACACACATCCCCTTTTGAGTACACAGAGCTGAAGAGCTGGATACAGGAGCAATGAAATGAGATTGTGGCAAAACCCCTTTAAATCCTCACTGAAAGCTGTGGATTCAGCAAATATTCCACGTTGGATTTTCCACCTCAGGAAAACCCATCATGTGAACATACCTAAGGATTTGCTTTAGGCAGGTGTCACAGTTTTGTGGCAGTTTTTCATTCAGGTTTTTAAGAGAAAGTCAGAATCAAAAGGAAATAATGAGGGATGAGGGTCACAGGGGCACCTGTGACAGTACCCCACCCTTCGACCTCCCCCTCTTTCTGGCCTGAAGTTATCTCCGAATAATATTATGATCCAGAATATTGTCTTCTGGTTCCCAGAACCTCTCTTCAGGCCCAAACCCCTTCCAGTCAATGTGGACCGTCTTCATATCCAGAATCTCTTTTACAGTAAAGACGTTGGCGGCGTCCACCTCAGGAGTAGGGGGAGCAACTTCCTGAAAGAAACGATTCAAGATGACTGGTTTCAGAAGACAGACATGGAGGAGTTCGGAACCCGCATACTGGATTTATGCACTTCAGCACCTTGAACGGTCCCAAGAACCGGGGACCAAGAATATAGCTGGGGACCTTGAGACGGATATACCTAGCCGACAACAACACTTTGTCACCCGGGGAGAAGATTGGAGAAGGTCTTTGTTTCCTGTCAGCTTGTATCTTAGTACGAGCGGAAGCCCGGAGTAGAGATTGGTGTGTCTGTTCCCAGATGGCCGTTAGGTCCTGGACCAACTACTCCATGGCTGGGACCTTGGAGGGCACCGAGAGAGGGAGGGGTGGGTGTGGATGTCGTCTGTAGACAATGAATAAGGGGCGGCACTGGCAGATTCCGAGTCTAAAGAGTTGTAGAAAAACTCAGCCCAGGGTAACAAACTAGACTAATCGTCCTGACGCGCAGAGACGAAGTGGCTCAGGTAGCAGCCCATAGACTGATTAAGCCTCTCCACTTGCCCATTAGACTGAGGGTGGCAGGCCGAAGAGAAGTCCAGCTTCAAGTGGAGTTGGGCAGATAGGGAGCGCCAGAACCTTGAAACAAATTGGACCCCCCACTCCGAAATAATGTGCTGGGGAAGCCCATATAGCCGGAAGATGTGTTGAAAAAACAGACTGGTGAGACGAGGAGCAGAGGGTGGGCCTGGCAGAGGGATAAAGTGAGACATTTTGGAGAACCGATCCGTAACTACCCAGATAACAGTATTACCAGAGGAAGGAGGGAAATTGGTGATAAAGTCCATAGCCACATGGGTCCAAAGACAGCTGGGAATTGGCAGTGGCTGAAGCAGACCTGCTGGCTTGAGACGAGGCGACTTGTCACCGGCACAGGAGGCGCAAGATTCCACGAACTCACGAACATCTTTGGTCATACCGGGCCAACAATAAAACCGGGAGATGAGGGAACAAGATTTCTGCACCCCTGGGTGCCCAGCCACGTGAGAGCAATGACCCCACGACAATATCCTCTTCCTTAGAGCCAGACGAATGTATGTCTTGCCGGGAGGAATTTGTTGCAGGTCTACGGGCGCAGCAGAGATAAGCCATTCTGGAGGGATAATGTGCCGTGGAACAGGTTCCCTATATTTACTATTTTGCCATAGGCAAACTTAAACTCTATCAGTTCTCTATCTATTAAACACTAAAACGTAACTTTTATTATATCTAACTCTTAACCTCTATACACACTATTTAAAAACCTGATCTCTATCCTCATCATTTAACCCCTTTTGCTTCTAAAAGAGGGAATAACTCACTTTCTATCGTCAAGTCTGGTGGAACCCCACCTATTAACAGGAGAGCCTTATATCTATAGCAAAGTACTAGCTTCAGTAAGGGATCCCAAGCCAACTACTTGGGCAGTCGTCCCTAATCTCATAGACACAGAACAAATAAGGCCCCCTTGTGACACCGTCTGCAGCAGGTGACACTTGTAGACAGAGGTGAGAGATCACAATTTAAAACGTCATGCCTGACCTCGCCGACATGTTTCGCCAGCTAACCTGGCTTTGTCAAGGCTTAGAGGTCCGATCACATGTGGTCTGAGCTCACTTCCTTTTATATCATGTTAGGTAAACACCCCATTCAGGTGCTCACCAATTAGCCATCAGAGAATCCACATAAAGCCCACTCCCCCTTCCGCGTGCGCACACTCATAACATATCCTGCTAAAGCTGCCACCATGCTCTCATGAGCCAACAACCTTCAGTCAAATTCGCCATCTCCATAACGGGCTTGCGCCCCATCTTACCGTACTGCCCGTGCCAATGCACTGCACCAACAAACACCTCAGCCCTGACTGTGATGGGCTTCTATCTCAAATGCCACCGCATCCAGCTGCATCCGCCTTGCACTAGACCAGCGCCGCAAGCAGGAACAATAAATCTCTACATACATGAGTACATACATGAATAGTCCCTTGCAAAAGCAATATACATGCATCCCTAATTTGTTAAATAGAAACCGTGGCCTCACGTGATGAATATCTGTCATCAGTACAGGATGCAGCTGGATGCGGTGGCATTTGAGGATACTGGAGTTCTTACATGCTCCCATTGTGATATGGTGGATTGAATGGCTAGCTGTGAGCCGTAGGAGAGAATCTTCAATGGGGAACTTGTGAGGTCAGACTGTGGGAGGGAGGGAGGGCTAGCCATAGAGCCTACAGTATTATTAAAATGAGTATGAATATTACATGTGAAAGAGAAGTAGTTTATGAATATAGTCTTGAGACAATACTATACAATGCAGTGGAACATGTATTTAATGGGGCCTGCAGCTCTATTGGAATGAATATGCATATTACATACATAGGAGAAGAGCTTTATGGGAGATAATATGACAGTGGTCTATTGTACAGTGGAGTTTATATTCCCAATGAATATGCATATTAGATATTGAAGAGAAGGGGCTTATGGGAATTGACAAAGATGGCAGTGTGCTGTGTAATGTGATACCTAGTCTGCTTAGTTCATTCTAGGTGAGGCACGCAGTTGCAATAATATGAGAGAAGTGAGATGGAAGCCCATCACAGTCAGGGCTGAGGTGTTTGTTGGTGCAGTGCATTGGCACGGGCAGTACGGTAAGATGGGGCGCAAGCCCGTTATGGAGATGGCGAATTTGACTGAAGGTTGTTGGCTCATGAGAGCATGGTGGCAGCTTTAGCAGGATATGTTATGAGTGTGCGCGCGGAAGGGAGAGTGGGCTTTATGTGGATTCTCTGATGGCTAATTGGTGAGCACCTGAATGGGGTGTTTACCTAACATGATATAAAAGGAAGTGAGCTCAGACCACATGTGATCGGACCTCTAAGCCTTGACAAAGCCAGGTTAGCTGGCGAAACATGTCGGCGAGGTCAGGCATGACGTTTTAAATTGTGATCTCTCACCTCTGTCTACAAGTGTCACCTGCTGCAGACGGTGTCACAAGGGGCCTTATTTGTTCTGTGTCTATGAGAGTAGGGACGACTGCCCAAGTAGTTGGCTTGGGATCCCTTACTGAAGCTAGTACTTTGCTATAGATATAAGGCTCTCCTGTTAATAGGTGGGGGTTCCACCAGACTTGATGATAGAAAGGGAGTTATTCCCTCTTTCAGAAGCAAAAAGGGTTAAATGATGAGGATAGAGATCAGGTTTTTAAATAGTGTGTATAGAGGTTAAGAGTTAGATATAATAAAAGTTACGTTTTAGTGTTTAATAGATAGAGAACTGATAGAGTTTAAGTTTGCCTATGGCAAAATAGTAAATATAGTGATCAAAAGTCACTCTTTGTTCTCTTGCGAGATTCCCAATTTTTTGGAGATTTTGTCGAACAGGTTCGTCCCCAATCATGTCAGAGGCACGGGAGAGAGCGTCGACCTTTACTTTTTTTTCCCACAGGGCAGAAATTAATTAGAAAATTGAACCGGGAAAAGAAGAGGGACCATCGAGTTTGGCGCAGGTTCAGTCGTTGGGCTGTCTGGAGATATAGAAGGTTTTTATGGTCAGTATAGATATTGACTGGGTGACGAGTTCCCTCCAGTAGATAGCGCCATTCCTCCAAAGCCAGCTTGATGGCCAGTAATTCCAGGTCGCCAATGGAGTTGTTCCTTTCTGCGGCAGAGAAAGTTTTGGAAAAAAACCCGCATGTGAGGGTCTTGCCTTTGGGCCCTTTTTGAGTAAGCACAGCCCCAGCCCGCACCGAGCAGGCGTCGGCCTCTAGAAGGAACGGTTTCTCCGTGTCTGGCCAGGAGAGTACGGGTGCAGAGGCAAAGGCCAACTTTAACTTAGAAAAGGCTTCCTCTGCCGCCGGCAGGCAGAGTTCCGGATTAGCATTCTTCTTGGTTAGAAGAATGCTTCGTATGGCCAAACGAGGAGAGGCCTTGCTCTCACCTAGGAACGCCTCTCCCATATATCCTAGGTGCGTGTGTTTCCCGGACGCTGAGGACGAAGTGGGCAGGATCTGCGGAAATGTTCAAGGCTGGCACAATGGAGACAAAGGTTCTCCTCACGTCTTCGGGATAGCTCCTGAGAGGACAGGTGGGCTCTATCCACTTGCATGGCCTTTTTGGCTGCAGGCAGGGAGGGCAAATGTGGCAGCTTTTTAAATACCGGAGCTACACAAGGGAGACGACAAGTTCTAGTCGATTCTCGTTCCTGGCAGTGCTCTTCCTGATGTTCTGAGAAATGGATGTCGATCCGAGTGGCCAGGGAGATAAGGTCGCTCAGAGAAGACAGGAGGTCACGGGCAGACAGGGCATCCTTGACCCGGGTGGAGAGGCCCTTCTTGAAGGTGGCGGCCAATGCCGCTTCATTCCACGACAACTCCGAGGCCAAAGCGCGGAACTGCACCGCATATTCGCCTACAGAAGAGTCCCCTTTGCGCAAATTCAACAAAGCGGTCTCGGAAGAAGAGGCCCGTGCAGGTTCCTTGAAGATGCTATGGAATTCGGTGAGGAATGTGGCAAGGTTGGCCGTGACTGGATCGTCCCTGTCCCAGAGGGGGGTAGCCCAGGCCAGGGCTTTCCCGGAGAGAAGGCTGACCACAAACGCCACCTTCGACCTTTCGGTAGGAAACTGACTACCCATCAGTTCGATATGACGGCATGGATAGACAAAGTCTCGGACCAGCAGACGATGCGGTTGTGGTGGGTGTCACGGGAACCGTGGGAGCAAGTTGCTGCTGCTGGGCGGTTAGGAGCTGCTGCATCATGGTGGAGATCTGGTCCAGCTGCTGAGCTTGCTGGGTGATTTGCTGTGACTGCTGAGCCACAATGGTGGTAAGGTCACTGACGCTCGGCATTGGTACCTTGGCGGGATCCATGGCCGAATCTTACTGTCACGGGCAGCAGAAGGGGATCCACTGGATCACCACAAGCGATGGTATAAGCCACGCCAGGGAGCAAAATCTAAGCAGGTCCCGGTATTCACCAAAACCCGCCACAAAGCGGGATGGACTTGCTGCGGTGGGAGTCTACCAGGGCGCTACCCCTGAGGTGAATTGCTTGCGGGGGCTGCCAAGGTTTAGCGTGGTACAGAATTGTAAGACGAGACATAGACAGGCGGTAAGGTCAGGACAGGCGGCTCTGGTTCGTGGTCAAGGGACGTAGGCAAGAAGGTACGGTACACGGTATGATGGAAGACTCAGGAACGCTTTCTTAATAGGCTAAATGGCACTAAAGATCTGGCAAATGGATCAGGAAGGTGCAGGCTTAAAAAGGGGCAGCGACTGGCAATACCCAATTACCGGTGCGCTGGCCCTTTAAATTTAACAGAATCGGCGCGCATGAACCCTAGGAGGCGGGGACGCGCGTGCCAGGAGACAAGAGCTTCTCAGACATACCCCGTTATTAGACAGTCCATAAATATTAAGAATAGGGGCCAATCTATGACATTACTTAACTCCCTTAGGACACGTGGTTGTATGCCATCAGGACCTGGGGATTTGTCTATTTTAATCTTCTTAAGACGGAGCTGCACTTCTTCCTGGGTTAGACAAGAAACATTTAAGTTGGAGTTTACCTCATCCCTCTGCTCATCAACAGAAAGGTCATCCTCCTCGGTAAATACAGTGGAGAAAAAATTGTTTAATCGGTTTGCTTTTTTTCTCATCACCCTCTATATTCTCTCCCAACATTTTCTGTTTTAATCTTTTTACTATTTATATAATTAAAAAATATTTTGGGGTTACTTTTACTTTCTATGGCAATATGTCTTTCTGTCTCCAGCTTTGCTGCCTTTATCATTATTTTACATATTTTATTTTTTTCCTTATAGTTTTTTAGTGCCTCTTCACTGCCCTCCTGTTAAGTAGTTGAAAAGCTTTATTTTACTTATTTATTGCCTGCTTTATATTTCTGTTGATCCACATTGGGTTTTTCCTGTTTCTAATTATTTTATTACCATAAGGAATGTACCTCTCACAGTGGGCGCCTAAGATGTTTTTAAAAATATCCCATTTATTATTTGTACTGCCATTTTTAAACACCTTGTCCCAGTCAATACGGTTTAGGGCCTCCCTAAGCAGAATAAAATTAGCCTTCCCTAAAATTCAGTGTTTTGTGGCTCCTCGACAAAAGACTCTATTGAGGGATATATGGAAAATTATTAAATTATGGTCACTATTTCCTAGATGCCCCTCAACCCGAAACTTTGTTACTCTGTCAGGTCTATTAGTGAATATTAAGTCTAGAAGGGCTTTTCCTCTAGTTGGTTCCTGCACCATTTGGGAAAGGTAATTATCTTTAGTTATTGACAAAAACCTGTTTCCTTTATGACAGTTACAGGTTTCAGTTTTCAGTACATCTTCCATGGGTTCAGGTATATTTGGGGGCCTATAGCAGACCCCTATTAGGATTATATTATTGTTGTTACCCCCATGTATATTTACCCATAATGATTCCACATGTTAATTTCCTGTATCTATATCTTCCCTCTGTGTTGGCTTCAGACAGGATTTTACATATAGACATACACCTCCCACCTTCCGGTCTTTACAATCTCTTCTAAATAGACTGTAACCCTGTAAGTTAACTGCCCAGTCGTAGTTCTCATCCAGCCATGTCTCAGTTATCCCCAGTATGTCATATTTTTCTTCGGCAATTAATAATTCTAGTTCATTTATTTTGTTGGTCAGACTCCTGGCATTGGTCAGCATGCAATTTAGAGATTTTTCAGTTCTTATTCCTTTCCCTGTTCTTTTTAACTATTGCTACACCCCCTCCCTCCACTCCTCCCTCTGTTTTATTCCTAATTCCCAGCTCTGTATCTTCACTATCTTGCATGTTATCTTTGTAGTTGCCCTCCCCCCAGTCCCTAGTTTAAACATTCCTCCAACTTCCTGGCCATTTTGTCCCCCAATACAGCTGCACCCTCCCCACTTAGGTGCAGCTCGTCCCTAGCATAGAGTCTGTAGCCAAGACAGAAGTCAGCCCAGTTATCCAAAAGTCCAAATCCCTCTTTCCTACATCAATTTTTGAGACACTTATTCACCTCTCTAATCTCCCGCTGCCTCTCTGGTGTGGCCCATAGAACAGGTGATATTTCTGAAAATATTACCCTGGAGGTCCTTGTCTTGAGTTTTTGGCCTAATTCCCTGAAATCATTTTTAAGGACACTCCACCTACCTCTAACTTTGTCATTGGTGCCAATGTGGACCATGACAGCTGGATTCTCACCAGCCCCACCCGCCAATCTGTCAACCCGATCCGCGATATGTCGAACTCAAGTGCCCCAGGTAAACAACATACTGTTTGACGATCCTAGTCTTTGTGACAGATTGCCCTGTCTGTTCCCCTAATAATGGAGTCCCCAACTGTGAGCACCTGTCTAGTCTACTCTGCACTCCTATTCCCCATCTTACTGGAGCAGACACGGGTAGTGTCTTGCTGCAGCAGTGCTATTTCTGAGTCGACATCCCCCTCATCTGCCAATCTTGCAAATTTGTTGGGGTATACCAGATCAGGACTAGCCTCCCTGACACCTTTCCCTCTACCCTTCTAACTGTTACCCAGCTAACTGCCTTATGCCCCTGCACCTCCATGCTGCCACCCTTCCCAGCATCTACACCTACGAGTGATTGCTCAGTGGGCAGTCGACTCGCTTCCAAGTTGGCAATGGATTTCAGTGTTGCCACTTGCTCATTTAGATCCAGGATTTTGGCTTCTGAATGTGCAGTGTGCACACTTCTCGCTCAGCAGTATGCCCCCTCTAAATGTTGTTCAAGGATGGCATACTTTGCACAGGATGTGCACTGGACTGCATTCAAGCATTCAATATAGGCAAAGCAGATAAACTTATTTATAAAACCTTCTTCTTTTATTTGTTTATCAACAAACAGCATAAGTCTATTGTGCATAAATGTCTATTGATTCACATTCCAAAATATATAGTCTGTGGCGACTTATCTTAAATAGAAGTTAGTCTCCAGCCACGTCCTTCATTTCTAGACGTGCAATAGTGGAGTAATTCGGACAGACGGGCAGCTGTACCTCAAGCTTGAGAAAAGTGGTTGTTCCCTGAAACGTTGCACGTCCGGTGCAGCTGCCCATCTGTCCGGATAACTCCACTATTGTACGTCTAGAAACGAAGGACGTGGCTGGAGACTAACTATGCCTTAATAACTACTAGGACTGTTTGAAAGCACTGGACAGCATTATCAAACATGGAACTCATGGGGATGTTACAAAAAGAGATACACAGATACAGTTATAAAAAATCAGTACAATACTGTCCCCTGTAAACTCCCCAAATCTAAAGTCCCTTAATATTAAGTCCCCACACTTATGAAAAAGACACACTTAGAAAGAAGACACACTCGCCGGCTCACTCACTCGCTCTATTACTTAGTTTTTAAACCTTTTCCCAATGCTGTTTTGCAGTGTTATTGCAAACCTCTTGCAGGAAACCAAAAACCACTTTCATATATTCTGGTGCATTATACACTGAAAACGAGACTCGACAATTCACTTCGAAGCGCCTTCCTTTATACATGTCTCTCTATGTGTCGGCTACAAGGGCATGGTCTACCACACTTTAGGATCCAGCACACAAAGCAAATATCAAAGTGAAAAAGAAAAAACATAGTGCAAAAGAGACATTTACTTAATAGGTTACTATGGCATTTGTTTAAGGTACCCATTAAACCATGATTGAATTCTATTGTCAAACATGGGCATAGCTACAGGGGGGTGCAAAGGTCACTACCTGGCCCTGAGGCCTGAGGGGACCCAAAAACACTCCTGCCAACATATAACCAAATACCTAAAACAAAGTAGTAGACAGTGAGATAGTGCATACAGCCATTTTGCTGTTTTAATTGTACAAGTTGAGCATGCTCAATGTACATTGTAGATATTCCAAAGGGAACATAAGCTACTAGTGGGTAGTTTTTTCATTTTGACACATGACAACTCAGTTTACTCAAGGAACACATGGAAAATAAAAATGTTATTGGTTTTAAAAAAGTGTGAGGCAAAGCACATTTAAAAAAAAAAGTTTGTTTTTGTTTTCTGGTAGTGAAACAAAAGCTATACAAATTGGGTTTGACAGAATCATACATAATAAATCTCAACATCTCAACATATTTAGCCCACAAAGTGAACTCCTTTAACAATTTGCACAATTGAATTTTTGTTTGACAATTCCACCTCACAAAGAATTTCCTTTTGGCCTTCCAATGCAATTCAAATGGTACAACTAAAAAATATAACTCGTCCCACAAAAACAAGCCCTCATACAGCTATGTTGACAAAAAAAGTAAAGAAATTGGCCCTTGAAAGGCTTGGATGAAAAAATTAAACATTAAAATCCAAAAATAGCCACGTCCTTAAGGGGTTAAAGTTGCAACAGAGGATTTTGTGCAGTTTAAAATAACACCCATTTCAAATCATAATTGAGTTATTGTGGCGAAAAGATATGAACATTGTATGGAAATATTATCATTGGAACCAATGCTTCTTCGAAGCTGTATCTTCAAGCAATGTGATTTGAAAGTTTTTCTTTCTAATATGTAGAATTACCCATTTTGGTTGTATATTCTATTTGAACAGAAATGCACTTTCTTCCATAACCCTCCTCCACATATATTTGTCCTGTAAAATGAAGATTCTTGGAAATTAGAAACATATTTGGAAACTGACAGGATATGTGAAAAATATAAAGAATTAAAGTAGTGAAAGCTAGATACTAATTATGAAGGTACACAGGAAATACTTTAGGAAGCAAAGAGATCAATCTTATTATTTTGTTGCAATGAAACTAAATATATTTGGAAGACAGATACATAATGCAAATGTAAAAAAAAAAAACACTGTTAATTTCGTATGACCCTCACAGAGAAAATAACTGACTAATCTGACTAATCTGACTAACATAATAGTAGGAAGCACACGGATTGTAGGAAGTACAAATGTCTACAATTACGTTATTGAATATAACGCTGAACCTATGATAGTGGACTTCATTGGGAAATGCATTTCCATCCATTTTGTATGCTACTAACTTGCATGTCACTCCAAAGAAAAAATAGTCATTAAAATGTTCAAATGTGCCCAATTGGAAATTGCCTGATCTTAGGAAACTAAGAGAAAAGCAAATACTTTTATACATTGTTTTAACCTCTTTATGACACCGCAATTTTTGGTGATAAAGGGTTCGTTTTTTGCCATCGATCTGTCCAAGAGCACTCACTTTTGTATTTTTCCTCCAATAAAGCTATATGAACGCTTGTTTTTAGTGACACTATTTAATTCACTGTGCAGTGCAAATGACATGCTATCTTTATTCTGCAGTTCTACAGAATTCCACCGATACCATTTTTACATAGCTTTCATATGTTACTACTAAAAAAAAAAAAAAAATATGTTGACAAAGCGGTGTGCAAACCTTGTTTTTATGAGCTGAAAAGTAGCCTTCATTGACTTTTGGCATATGGTACATATTATTTTTTAATTATTTTTCATTACAATTTTTTAAGTGGGTAAAAAAATAAATAAAAATGTTTTTTTTACTTTTTTTATAGTGTTACCTGTGCAGGATAAGAGGGTTATATTTTCATAGATTAGACTTCTACAGACGCTGCAATGTTAGTTATGCTTTTTTTGTTTTATTTTTCTTATTTTAAATTTTAAATGGAAAAAAGATGTTTTGAACCTTCAATATTTTTATTCTTTTACTTTTTTTTTATTGTACTTAATTTTGCTTTTGTTCCCTTAGGGTTCTTGATTACTAGGAGATACAATCACTTGTATATTAATACTGCAATGCTAATGTACTGCAGCACAGCACTGCCTTCAGCAATGTGTAATAGGTGCAGTAAGATGGCAGGCCTCCAATAGGCCCCCCAACTGCCATGACAACTAGTCGACTAGTGATCACATTGCAGGGGAAGGTGTGATCAGGTGATGGAGGTTACTGTATTACTGTTTAGATGCTGTGATTGCACAATTTTAGGGTACCCAACAGTACTGAAAAAAAGAACAAATAAAAGAACTAGAAAGTGAGGACAGGGCCTTGAACAAAGCATATAGCAGCGAACATGTCATAGCAAGTATTCTTTTTTTAAAAACTATATAAAAAAATAGTATTTGAGTACATAGCTTAGGTTCATGGGAAAACACTGCTCCACAGAAAGTTATTTTTTTTTTATAGACAGTTATATAGTCTAGTTGTATAGCATAGTGATAATAGAGGACATTGGACATACCAATAACTTTCATATATTTTAGAGACTTTGCACTATTTATTTCAACACATAAGTTTTTGGAACTTGCAGACCCCCAAAGAGTCAGATATATTGTGAGGGTACATAAAATATAGTAGCTTAAAAAAGTTTACTTTAACAGACATAATAAGTTTCAAATGCCCCATCTGTGACAGATACTATTTAGTTAAGCCCATAACGTGACTGGCTATTTCAAATCTTTCTACAGCTTATTAAAAAATGGTAAAATTCTAAGGGTATATGAGCACAGCATGTTGAATACATTTTTACAATACGTAAAATGTATTGCGTAAAATGTATCCAAATACATACCACCATATTTGGATATGTTTTCTGGACTGCAAAAATGTACTGTATTGTTTCTAATAGGCTTTAAATACGAAAAACAGATTAAGAATTGATTTGTCACTGTACAGATCCATATAACGCAATACAATAACGTATGTAAAATATGTATTATCTGATCAACAAAACATATTTTACATTGAACTCAATGAAAACTGAATAAAACATTGTTAAAGGGGTTGTCTCACTACATTGTCTCACTACATCGATTCATCTTACCTCAGTCCTGTTTTCATTTTGAATTCAGCCTGGCTTCCACTAGGCTGTAATAGAAGCCTGGTCTGTAGCTACAGCAACCAGCACTGACAGCCTTTCAAGATACATTAAACAGATCTGTAGCTATAGCAACTAGAGATGGGTGAATTTCTCAAAAATTCGATTCGCCGACTTCACTGAATTTTCCAACAAAATCCGTTTCATTCCGAATTACTTCGGGACGAAACGCGTTAAAAAACAGCTATTTCCTGGCTGCACAGAGTCTGTAGGGTAATGTAGAGCGTGCAATGCTTAAATATGCACAGGGAGCTTGGTTTGGTCTTCATACAATGCTGTGATTTAGTATGACACACACATGACTGCCGCCGCTATTAGAATGGCTTCACTCTAAAATTCCCTGGGCACTTACGGGGGCAAAACTGACCAAAAACTGAAGCGGGAATGCAACCTGATAAAGTCATGGCAGCGCCAGCTGGAAAAAAACAAGCTGAGGGCTAAGATCCTACCATAGCGTCAAAGAACACAGAAGTAGGTTTTTGGAGCCGCCACAGGTCTCAGCACAGTAAGGGGACGTCACAGCAGGGGTCACTCCATGAGGCCAGAGCTTTAAACCGTCACAAAATATGACCTGTTCTGCTAAACGCTGATACTTGTAGAGGCCCCCCAAATGAGTGGAGAGGGTGTCGGCAGTAATTTTGCGTTGACGTCTCTGATCATTTTGCCCTTCCTTTCATCCGTCAGTTTCCGCTTTCAATCGGTCAATAATCCATCAGTATTGCTAAGGCCAAAAACAAACAGGAGTTGATCCAAAACAGAGATGACCAGTAAATGGGATATTTGCATGTCTTCTGTGTTCTGTATCCACTTCTCTTTTGGTAACAACCCTGATCTTCCCATTCCTTCTGACAGGTGAAAAAAAGGGGGAAAACTAAACATAGTGGAACGTCATAGAGGGGTGGGGGTGGAAACGCTTTAAAAACCAAAGGGGTTTCCCAGGAGACAGGGTCACTTGGCAGCAGCAGAAAAACCCAATGAGTGCAAAATGAAAAATTCGGGTTTGGGGCAGAAACATCAGGACCCCCAAAAAGTGGAAATGACACAGTGGGAGACATCATAACAGACACAGGGGTCAACAGGGGCACAATAAAACCCATGTGGGATGATGTGACAACAGCAGCGATGAGTTCAGAAGTGGAAATGATGAGTGTAGGTGGCCCCAACAATGGCACAGAGTGGCCAATGCCGATGTGGGGGTCAGGGCGAGCCCAGCAGAGCAGAGGTCAGAGGGGGGCACAATATATTCTGGAGGGGAAAAAACAGGAGTGGGACAAGGGGGCAAAATGACACAGTTGGAGGTAGGGGCGGAGCAACACGGGTTGAGGTCAGACGTGGCAAATGAGATGTGAGGGGGCCCCCAAACAGGATATCACAGAGTGGCACAATGACGGTTGAGGAACGGGCACCCAAAACCAGATGCGGCCTTTTCGGGGGTCGGGAAACCCAAGTGGCACAATGAAAATTGGGGGTTTGGCAAAAAAAAGGGTAGAAAAGGGGCCTAGGGGGGGAAAAAAAATGGAACAATAACCCAGTGTGGAGGTCCGGCAGGAGCACGCCAGCATTGGGGTCAAAAAGGGCACAAGCCAAGTGTGGAGGTCAGGGCGGCAGCACATCACATGAGGTCAAGGTGGCCAATACGGGGTGTGGGGGTGACCGCAGCACAACACAGCAGCACATGGGTTTCGAGAGGGCAAAATGACACATGTGGAGGTACGGCACCGCAGCGCAGCATGGGTAAAAGAGTGGCATAATGCGTGTGTGGGGGGGTGGAATACCGTCCCGGGTAAAGTGGTGGTCAGAGGAGAAACTGGCAGCGTGTTGGCATAAAGGGGGGTGGGGCATCGAATGGGTGAGGCAGGTTTTTGAATCCGACTATTTTAAATTTTGGGTGGGGCTCTGGTGATGTATCTGTGCCCAAAGGGGCAGGTGTGTGGAAACCCTGGCCGATCCAGCCTGATTTCACTTGACAAAGGTTAGGTTTCATTTCGTGGAAAAGGGGTTCTCCTTGGGGGTAACGATGGCCCCCCCGCACTGCACCCGTCTGATGCCCTTTTGGGGCCGGGGGGGCGTTCCCACTGAAAATCAGAAAGTTGGGGCCCACAATCCAGTTTGGGGGGGGGGGGGGCCAGTATCCAGGGTCTTAAAGGGGGGTGGCGAGTGCGTAAAGTAGGCCAGCCCTGTTGGGTTCAGGGTCTGCCCCGGTTGTGCTGTGGCGGTCCCCCTCCTCATTGGCGGTGAAGGAAGCTGCTCACAGCGATCCAGAGTGATGGAACGGTACTTCTCCTCCCCCCCCACCTTCCACAGCCCCGGGCAGTGGTAGTAGCGTGGGGAAAAACCCCCGGCAATTGAACTGACTACAGGGGATTTCTCTATAGTTTTTGGGTTTTGTCCTCCCTCTCGCGGGGGAAAAAGGCTCACTTTTGGACCGGTACGAGGGCCCAATAGGGTGGGAAAGCCGAAGTCCTCCCTCTGCCGGATGGTGACTTTTTGACTTCACTCCCAGGAAAAATAAATGCTGCGGCCATTGCACAAGTGACTCCGGGGGTCCCTGCCTCCTTCCACGAACACTGCCCCCGGTTGCTTTTGCTCCCCCCATTCCTTTTTTCCCCCCTGGGTTTTTTAGAAAAAACCACTCATTTCCCAGACAATGTTGGTCCAATTCTCTCCCCCCGTTCATCCCCACCGGACTCATGTGGCTGCGAATGTTCGCCACGTCTCCGTCCCCCTCCCCAAAGTTTTTTCAGCATCTGTTCCGGAATGAGCATGGAATGATGTTATTCATCCGTAAACCGGGCGACTGACAAATAAAGCGGCCTCCTAAAAAGGCCTCAGAAAAGGGCGGGTGTCACGCATGAGTGCCCTGGCTGACTCATTTTACACGGGGGGAGTACTCCTGTCTGCCTAGTCTAAAAAAATCTTAAGGGCCTTTCTCTGTTCATACATCGCCCAAAAGGAAAGGCTGGAATTCCAACGGGGGGAAAACATCGCATATCAGGTGTGTTAGGGGGGCCTTTCTGCCCGCAAGTGAGGGGGTGTCCTGGCTTTGGGGAAAAGATAAATGCGCACATTTCCGGCTTTTTCGAATCTTCGAAGATGGGTAAAGCTTCAGGACCTATTCAAAACCCAGATTGAAAACAGCGCTTGCGGGGCGCAGGGCCCTCCCTCCTAGTGCCCGGGAACCATTTCTCCCATTGTCCCTCACCCTGGTTCCCATTTGCGTTGGCGTGGGAAACCCACATCGATTTCTTTTTTGCGACCCGGGGCCAGTTCCTCCCTGGTGTTTGTCGCCGAGGGAAGAGGGTGAACTGTTGCCCACACTGTGCCCCACCATTGGGGATGAGGACACTACTTGTGGGACTGGTGGGGTGTGGTGGTGGGGAGGAGACGCATTTACACAGGGGCACGTTGCAAGTGGGGGAGAAAGTGGGTTCCTGTCCAAGCTGCGGTGTGCCTGGGGGAGGAAAACACATTACCCCGTGGGGCCCTAAAGGCATTCGGCCATGACCGAGTTTCGCTTTCACGTCCCCGCTCGGGGCACCTTGGCAAACCGAAATCAGACTGGGCCCACTTTGTTCTCAAATTTTTGAGGGCGGGACGCCTTTTTTGGAAAAAAAAAATTCGGCTTGGAAAATCTCCCCTCGGCTGGACGGCCAATTTAAATTTTTGAAAAGGTGGAAATCCCCTTTGGGGGTGAGGGATGCATACCCAACTTGGGAAAAGGGCACGGGCCTTTGACCTTAGGAGGGGGGTTTGGCCATATGTTGCTCTTTGCAATCGCCTCGTTGAAACTGTGGCGCCATGAGTACGGGAGAGGGCGCCCGGCCGGGGGATGAGCAAAGAGAAACAGCTCCCTTCTGAGGTTTTGGAGGGCCCTTTATGATGCAATGGCATGCGCTCCACGGGCGCTGGTGCTGCGGGGGCAGGTGGCCCCCCAGACTGAGCCCTTTCTCCCAGGCCACCCGGGTGTGACACTGCATGTGTTGACGCAGGGCTGTGGGGCCCAAAGTTGCTACTGGCCCCCAAATTTACTTCTGCCCACATTTATTATACCCGTATTCGGCTCCCTGGGTCTTAGAAAGAACTGCCACACTGCGGAGTGTGATTTACCGCCAGCCCCACTGAGCGACACAAAAGATGCTGCCTCGCTGAGCCCCCGTGCCGCTCTTTCTTGGGCCCGGAAACGGCTTTTTACCCACTTGTGGGGCGCCGCTGCCGAGTGCAAAAATACGCCCTCTTTCCCAGGAAGCCCTTGCTTCAACCGGTCCCAAGTGCTGGCTAATCATATCGATTTTTGTTCGTTTTAAATCTGTCCTCCTCAAAGATCTTGGTATCAAGGTGACCCCTCACAAAATCCTCCCCTGCCACTCTCAATCTATTCTTTGCCGCCTACTGCAAAAAGCAGTGGAAAAGGCCCCTTTTTTCGTGCCAATAGCTGCTGACTGTCCCCCAAAAATTTTTCATCTTCGTGTATAGTTTCCGGGCCCGACCCTAGTTTTTGGCTGAGGGAACCGGGGGCAGAGGTGGGTTGAGGACAGGTGAGGGCCATAGCCCCCCTTTCCAACTAGGGGTTGTATTCTTCCACCGCTCTTTTCTGGGTTTTCAGATGTATTGGGAGGAAGTGGTGACCAGTCAACCAAACAAGAAACCCCTTTGGGTTTTTGGGGCAACACAGGCGCTAGATGCACTGGCAGTTCTGGCCTCACCGGTGACCCCGCGGACTCCCTTTGTGCTGGACTGTCGCTCTGCTCCAGAAACTATGTTTGTGCCACTGAGGGTGGTCCCCTGATGAACCTGCACAATTGCTGGGGGGATAACGCGTTGGGATTCTTGTTGTATGGGGTTATTGTTTGTCTTTATGTGGTATTTGGTGAGTTGGTTATCTTTGTATTGTAGTTTTTGTGCTTGATATGGGAACTGGTCTTCTTTATTTGGCAGTATTAGTACCTATTGATATTCTGTATTTATATGGATCTGCCATCTTAGGGACGTACAGGGTTTAGTCAGATAGGTTTGACGGGTCGACCTTTTTTCAGCGGCGATTGCTCCGTTTGTTCTTCTAGTTTAGGAGGTAGGATTAATAGGGCTTTTTAGGGTGTATTAATTCTTATCACTTGTTTTAATTGATTTATAGTAATGGTTATATTTTATTTGCTTCTTGTTAATGTATCTTTTGCCTGAGGTTTGGTAATCTTCGTATGGTTTGTGTTATTTTGTTTATTTACCAGGGCTTCTACATTCCGGGGTCTTGTTCCTTTCCCCATAAAACCAAAAGGTAATTTGTGGATTGTTTCTACAATAGCTCAAATGATGTTTAAGTTCTTTACTTGGGTCTAAATTGACGCAAAAGAAATGGGCTGCCAAATATTAAGCTATGTGGCGTGTTAATATGACGTGTGTTTTACTGACTCAACTGAGAATAAAACACTTATATTACCTTGGATATGCATTTTGCTACAGGCAAAAAATTTTTTTTTTCCTATTTGGGTTGATAACAACAGCTAGTTTCTTTTAATGACTTCTTCAGCAGAAAAATGCTTACACTAACCCTTGGACTAATTGTCGCTAATAGAAATTAGCTGCCGCAAAAATTTCCAGCTCCACTTTACAACTATGAGCAAGTAGTTAAATCGACAGTTGTGTTTTAACTGACATACAATACATGCTGTAATATATAACAAAAAAAATTAAAATCTTAACCTTTCGGAATATGATTAATGCATCACAAGACAAAATTTCTTTTAGAATTTGGAACGATTGATAAGAACACTCAGTTTTTACATTTCTACTGACTATAACACAGAAAGAAACGCTTATATTTAACCCTTAGGATACTAAACTTAGCGCAAAAAGAGAAAACATATAAGCAGTCAGATAAAATATCTGGTATTTGGATTGAAAAAAACGCTGTATTCTTTTACAACACTGAAATACAAAGACAAACAACCAAAAAAAACAAGGCTTAAGATAATCCCTTGGAATATTTCAAATGTGACTCACCTCAGAATTTATGAGCAAAGAACTAAAAGCAATTAAATGTGTATATGCAGCTTAAAGAATTAGGACCGCACATCAATGGATTCGATCAAATACCCCAACAGACATGCGCAAATTAGAATGTAATGAGAGCAGTACTCTGAGTAAAAGCTGTGACACCTCCCCAAAAATATCACTGTATACTAAAAAGTTGAAGTTCTCTTTTGTGTGAGTTCATCTATTACTGGTGTGCAGCAGCTACAACACAGGCTAAAGAGAGAAGGTGTGCACCTGCCTCGCGTCTGGACGTATATGTGTGCGGTGAGTACAGAATCCCGTCGTGTCTATGAGTTGGTTATCTTCTGCCACAATGTCATGATGTACGCCTTTCTTCCTCAAGACTTCTTTGACCATTGTAACGCTCATGGTGCTTGCAAGCCACTTTTATCAAATTAAAATCAAGCTTTGTTCCGCGAATCACACACAATCTTCGTCTTAGTTTCAGAATCGTTGTTTCCTGAAATTCTAAACGGTATTCAACCTTAGATAGACTCGATTGCCACATCTCTAATAGCATCATGAGGAGCTCTGATGCTGCTCAAACAAGAGGAGGAATAATTTGGAGGAATCAGTAGGGACACTGTTTATTGGAGACACCTATTTCGAAAAGTGACTTTTTTCTGCGAAAGTTATCTAAAATAAAATGCAATTATGGTAACTAATTACATCACCTTTTAAAATTCGGCATTTGGGGTTTTTATTCTCGTACATAATAAGCACCCAAATACATATTTCACAAACCCTTACAGTATGGCTTCCTTCAATAAGATGCAATTTTACTATGCTATTTCAACACACAAACATATAAACATTACTGACCTCAGTACATAAAGCATAAACAGCAGTAAAAAAAAAAATCTCTTTAGAATAGAAGTCATATGCTGTACTGAGGAATTAAGCTCACAATTCCATAGTATATGAACTTTCATTGTATATGTCACTGAAAATTTTGTAAGATGGACAGTAAAATACCGTTTCTCTATTGCGATGATAACACACAGGCAGGACATAACGAGAGTAAAGCTTGGTACCACTTCTCTAAAGATTCAACTAATATTAAAGGAGTAAAGATAGAGCAGTGCAGATTTTTTGTTGCAGTCTGAGAAAAAAGAAGCTTGGGGAATGACTGGTAATATGTGCTTATATTTTTAAAAGTTTGCTCTGTGTAATTTACAAGCAAGTCAGACTTAATTAAATAGGATCCCATTTAGTTTCATGTGTGTTAAAATATTTCAAATATATTTGCATTTGTTAAATATGTACAATTAGCATTACACAAATTAAAATGCTTGGGGCCAGTAAATGTAATCCAAGCATTAGGAACTAGGAGATGCTGCATCAATCAATTTTAACTAACCATGTACGAGAATTCCAATAAAGCTGATTAACATGTAGAGAAAACTTTTACTTGGATTAAATATATAAATATTTTAGAAAATAGTCTACTCTTTGTTGAATCACAGCAGGGAGTTTACTTTCATATGGACAGTGCAGTGTAAATCAGTCACTTGCTGCTCCTCAGTCAGCTTCAGATGACGGATACATTTCTTATGTTATTTTGATCGTCTTCTTACCTCTATAAACCTTATAGAATGTGACTTTCTACTGCTCTATTTTCTTCAAAAATGGCTTTTAAAGCTCCACTAAGTTCCAAGAATTAAGTATAGAGAACCCTTTTATGAGACATCTACCTATTACGGACTTGCTGCACAATCAGTGTTAGTCAGGCGGAAAAAAAGTCTTATCTTTCTTAGAGTAATACAATAAAACTATTGCAGTTATACAATTTTAGTGACTAACTGAAATTAAAGAAATGACTTTAAACATTCTCTCGAGAATAGGTGTCTTCATTAGGAACAGCATAACAAAGTATTTACACAAACACACATACACAGTATATATATATATATATATATATATATATGTGTATATATATAAAGATGTCTATTAAGATGTCTATAAAAACAGTAGATGTCCATAAACACTAGTTGAAATCTATCAGTTATTAGGAAGCAATCCTGCCTCTTAGTGAAAAATAATATCAGCTGGTTCAACTGGTGTCTTATTACCAATTGCCACACAAGAAACATCTCATGATGGGTAAAACCAGTGAGCTGTCTCAAGACCGTTGCAACCTTATTGTTGCAAAACATACTGATGGCATTGGTTACAGAAGAATTTCTAAACTACTGAAGATTCCAGTAAGCACTGTTGGAGTCAATAATCCATAAGTGGAAAGGACATCATGTCACCATAAACCAGACAAGACCAGATGCTCCCCACAAGATTTCAGACAGAGGAGTGAAAAAAATAATCAGAGGAGTTGTGCAAGGACCATCTGTGGAGAGCTACAGAAAGACCTGGAATCAGCAGGTAAAATTGGTCTAAAAAATTGGTCTTCATGGTCTACATGCACGTTCACCACACAAGACTCCAATGCTGAACAAAAAGCATGTTCAAAAGAATTCAAAGTTTGCTTAATAACATTTAGACAAACGTTATATATAAAACAGAGTAATGCTATAGTAAATGGTCATTAAAAATCAACTGAACAACAAAATTAGCTTTAAAATTAAAGAGGTTTTGCTCTATACATATATTTTTTTTATTTTTACCATACTGCTGCCCATTTAAAATAAAAAAAAGTTGTACTCACCTCTCCCCTCATCTTATATCCAACACAGTGCTGTCTCCACTCTCTTGTATACTCTTGCTTCTTCTGAACAGGGACGCCACTGCTAAAGCCGCTGATCGGAAGTAGTGGTCATGGGCCACTGCCAAGTCAGGCAAATGCACTTGATCACTGTACTCAATCACCTGCTGCAGCAGTGACTTCCTCATTCTGTAGAAGCAAGAAGTAAACAGAAAACCGACAGAAAGTGAAGATGGTGCAGCCTTGGATCCAAGGTGAGGGAAGAGGTGAGTTTAAGGATTTTTTAGCACAAAAAAAAATATAGTGAACAACCACTTTGAATCCTCCATTAGTTCCTAATTAGATAGGAAGAGTGAAAGTTTTGATGTCTCTAAATCAATATTAGTTTAGATATCAGATGCTGCCTTAATCTCCAGATCCTTACATTATACAAATCCATGCAACAACTTTTGTCTTCTGTTGGGTGGGTCATACATTTGTACTCCTAGACTCTAGTCTCATTCTGATTTGAAATTGACAAGACTATCATATGTTTCAGTTTATGTCCTAGACTACAAAAATGTTTAATCACAAGTAAATATGTCTAATTCTCCAGATGTGTAGCAATGAAGTGCCATCACCACATAATGAAGATGTGTCAAGCCGCTTCTCTAGCATATCCCCCAGATATAATTCATATGATTGTGATCCAGGCCAAGTCAACAGTATGTTACACAAACCATTCCTCATGGTTTTATCACCATAGACATTGAAATCATATTGCTAGGATATATCATTAAAGTCTGATAGATGCGGGTCCCAATCTCAGAAATGGACCCCCAAAAGTAACAGAGCAGACTGAAAAGCAGGCCACACTTGTGCACAGCTCTCCATTCTGCTTATGGAAGTTCCGAGCAGAGCAGAGCAGAGCAGAGCACACCACTCAGCTGCACTCGGAACTCCTATGGAACAGGATGGAGAGTAATTGCGCAAGTGCGGTCGGCTCTTCAGTCTGCTCTTTTGGGGTCCCAGAGGTGGGACCCACACCTATCAGACTTTTATGGCTTATCCTAGTGATAGGCCATCAAAGTCTACAGTGGTAAAACCTTTTTAACAATTTTTGCAAAATGGCACAAAATGTGTTTCAGTAGACCAGAACACATCTTCCATAGTCCTATGGTCCATTTCTGATGCTAACAAGACCATTGCATAGGTTTTCAGTGGTGGACATCGGTTAGATGTACATATTGACTGCTATAGGAAGCTGTGATGCACTGTGTGTTCTGCCACATTTCTATCATAGTCAGCATTAACTTATACAACAATTTGTCCTATAGTATCTGTTCTTTAGGATCAGACCAGATGGGCTAGCTTTGCTTCCCATGTGCATCAATAAGCTTCTCACTGGTCCACTGGTTCCTTTTTCTTTGACCACTCTATTTAGTTATTAATTAGTGCCTACCAGAATCTCCCTTCAAGACTTGCTGCTTTGGAGAGTCTCTGACTCATCTAGCCATCACAGTTTAGTCCCTGTTACTGAGATCCTTGCTGTTGCCCTTTTTGTTCTTTCCAAACACCAACTTTAAAGGGATGTTCCTGGAGTTAAGAAAGCTTGTTGGTCTGTTTGAGCATAATAAAAAATAGAAGATAAGAATCATACTTACCTCTCAGAGGCTCTCGTTCAGTCTGGCGCCCAGTCCATTGATCCAGGAAGTATTGTGAACGGTTACATTGTCTCACTACAAAGATTGCTTTCTATGTTAAAGATCTAGCAAATCACAAGTCACTTTGCAGTATGTGTACATTAATTAATCCTACCTATTCCTAGATATCCCCTCTGGTATGGGCTGCATCAGCTCCTCAGGTCGCTATAGCTACAGACCTATATGATCTCTCCTAATAGGCTGCCAGCGCTGGTGACTATAGCTACAGACCTGGTGTCCTCACTGCAGGACAGTACTAGAAAGTAGAAGCCGATAAAACCAGTAAACCGCCCCTTAATTCTAAAAGGAAACTGAGAAAACAGGACTGAGGTGAGATGAATCAATTGTAGTGAGACAACCCCTTTAACAGTTACCACTCTAACAAGATAATCAATATTATTTACTACACCTTTTGCGATTTTCATATTTGGCTGATTCGGATTCTGGACGACTGCAAATAAAGAAATAAAATTAGGATAAATAGAGCATCCAAATATAGTGTACGGATAAACATGCAGAAACCACATTAACAACGTATACAGATTGCAGGGTAAAGAGTGTAAATAATAATAATAAGAAGAAGAAGAATGATAATTATTTATTTAGCAGCAACATATTTTGCAGCATTTTAAAATTAAGAAAGTATAAGTGCAGACGAAAAATGTTATATAGTAAACAAGGGGTGTGAGGTTGCGGTTTGCAAGGGCTTGCAATCTATGTGAGTGCAGGGGTGAGACAAAAAGTGTGAAGTGTTTGGTTTAAATAATGGTCCAGCCATGTGTTATAAATATGGGGATAGACAGATTGATAGATAGATAGATAGATAGATAGATAGATAGATAGATAGATAGATAGATAGATAGATAGAGCACATATTTTTCTGATTGTTAAGGACTTTTGGGAAAGCCTGCCCTTAAATCATATGCTAATGTGTAATTTGCTACATTCACTATTTCTGTCAGAGGAATATAACAATTAATTATAGTTCTACTCAGTTCGTTCTACCTTAGAAAAATGAAATCTGTGATACCGCATACTCACTACAATTCATGTTCAGCAGCATCTTCTAAACAACACAATGTAATGCTTTTGTCCGCATTATAATCACATTGCTGCAAAATTCAGACTCTATGAATATTTTTCCTAAACTGGAGAAAACGTTGCAGTAAGAGCATCTTACTGAGCGTTAAATTACTTGTAATGAGTTGTGAAATGGTATCTCTGCAATTCGGCAATAATGGTCCATCTGGATATCTGGAAAGATATAAGAAAGAAATCTTTGCATATTTTTAACTGTTAGGTACACACACACACACACACATAAACAGCGGGTGAAATCAATATTTAACTTGTCATCAATTTTCTAAGTAAACATATTTCTAAAAGTGCAATTGACATGAAATTTTCACCAGATGTCCATAGCAATCCATCCAATCCCCGCAGGTAAAGAAATAAAACCATAGATGTCCATAAATTAATTGTAATAATGAGAAATGAAACAGGGAAAAAGTATAGAACATCCTTACTGAAATTTATTTAATATGTGGTACAAAATCATTTGCAGGTGATGACAGCTTCAAGACTCCTGTATGGAGAAACTAGTCTCATGCATTGCTAAGGTGGGATTTGGCCCATTTTCACACACTCTTCAAATCTTGAAGGTTTTGTGGGCTCCTTCTTTATTTTCTCTCTCTGAAACCAATTGACACTTTCATTGGCTATGTGTTTGGGATCATTGTTCTGCATAAATGTCCACCCTTAACAACACTGGACATAAACTTAATTCACAGTGTTGATAAGGGGCTTTGTAGCGGATGTGCGGTGGTCTGGCTACACAGCCAGCAGGTGCTGACTACTAATTGCAATCGGCACCCGTCAGTAACAGCACGGGATGGAGCCGGCTCCCTCCTGTGCTGTTTAACCCCTTAGACGCTGCAACAATCGTGGCTGCGGCGTCCAATTGAATGAGAAACTGTGCCACGCACCATTCCTCACTCTGATTAGGGCGCCCACAGTGAGATTGCGGGGTCTTGATTGGTTTACATGGCGGCTGGAAGCCTTGTGGCGACTTCCATTGCTGCCATGTTTACAGTTTTACTACTTCCTGCTCCAGGCAGGAAGTAATAAAACTGCCATCTTTATACACCCTATTGCAGTGTTTACTCCACTGTAGCATTTCTTAGAAAACCTTCAAACTATTTGCCTACAACAGAGGGTGAACTTACCGGACTATAGTTTCCAGGATCACTTTTTGATCCTTTTTTTGAATATTGTCACATTTGCTATTTGCCAATCCTTTGGAATACATTCTGTTACTATAAACTCCATAAATATTAAAAACAATATTATTAAGTCTCTTACATGACTTAATACCCTTAATAGATGGGGGTGTATACCATCAGGACCTGGTGATTTGTCTATTTTAATCTTTTTAAGGCGGAGCTGCACTGTTGGGGGTTACTATTCTACTGTCAAAGGGGTATGCCCCTACACAGCATTGTGCTGATAGCATGGACTGAATATTCAGAAAAACTGTGGACTTGTGCAATGCTGAGTTATCATAAAGGATTCTCAGAACAGTTGTTTCATGGTGAATACAAGTAATGTAAAAGGATATATCAACTGCACTCCAAAATAGATGCAAATTAACAGTTTTACACAAGTATTATGGTGAGGACACACTAGCCTTTTGCCACATAAAGCTGAAACCATGTCCATATGCAGCCCCCAAGGGCCACACAAGCCACCTTGCAAACTCACCTGACTATCAGCAGCCTCATTATGTCATAGCTCTGGCTGCATGCATCCAAAGGCTTATGTGTCTTTACCCTTTAAGGGATTTTATTACCTCAAACATTGATGATCAATAGGATATATCATCTATGTGAAATAGGTGGGAGTCCCACCTTTGCGACTCCCTCCTATCTCAAGGCAACACTGTTATTTACTTTCCATTCATTTAATTGGGAGTTCCAAGCACAGTCAAGTGGTTGCATTTAGCTGTACTTGGAACTCCCACTGAAATTAGTGAACAGCAACCGCACAAGTGTAGTCAAGTCTTCATTCTAAGCCAGAAGTTTCAGTGACCTGTTCTCTAGATAGCAGTGGTTCCCAAATATAAGTTTTTTTCACATTCCATCCCTCTGAGAATGTTCTTGCATTTTTCCAGTACATTATATACTACTGTCAAATTACATTTTGTCACACAAAGAACAAGCCCTCATTTGTCTATGTAGATGGAAAATTAAAAAAGTTATGGCTCTTGGAAGACAGGAAGGAAAGAATGAAGGTGACAAAAAAAACTTAGGCCTTAAGGGCTTAAGCAAATTAGCTGCTAAGTCCTCTTTAACCTTAAAGGGGTTGTCTCACTACGAAGATTATAGTTGAAAATGTGGGGACCAAAAATCTAAGGATGTACTTCCTTGGTTACTATTGACAAAGTGCTACGGTTTTAGAGAACGGGCTGGTTTACATGTGCTTAGCAACGGTGTTTGTTTACTGGTCGGGGAAGCATTCTGTCCTGCCCAGGTCGTGCACATGCAAAGGAAAGGCAGTTAAGAGGAGGGGCAGGGATGTGTGTATTGGCAGGCAAGGAGGAGAAGCAGTGAATAATAATAATAATCTTTATTTATATAGCGCCAACAGTGAAGAGGATACAATACACACAACCCCCCTGCATGTCCTCTCACTGCTTCTCCTCCTTGCCTGCCAATACACACATCCCTGCCCCTCCTCTTAACTGCCTTTCCTTTGCATGTGCATGACCTGGGCAGGACAGAATACTTCCCTGACCAGTAAACAAACACCGTTGCTAAGCACATGTAAACCAGCTCGTTCTCTAAAACCGTAGCACTTTGCCAATAGTAACCAAGGACGTACATCCTTAGATTTTTGGTCCCCACATTTTCAACTATGATCTTCATACTGAGACAACCCCTTTAAGGACCCGGCATTTTTTTTTTGTTGACACGTTCATTTTTCCCTCCTCGCCTTTCCAGAGCCATAACTTTTTTATTTTTCCACCTACATAGACACATGAGGGCTTTTATTTTGCGGGACAAGAAGTACTTTCTAATGGTGTTATTCACTATACTATAGAATATACTGGGAAACCGCAAAAAAATTCCAAGTGGGACAAATTGTGAAAAAAAAACGTATTTCCGCCAGGTTTGCGGGGGTTTTGATTTTAAGGCGTTCAATCTTCGGTCAATACAATGTTTTTTCTGTATTCTACAGGTTGATACGCATCCGGCAATACCAAAAATGTAGGGTTTCCGTTATGTTTTGGCACCGTAAGAAAATTCCAAACTTTTTCTATTTTTTAAATTTGCGCCGCCAGTTTGTGCGACCAATAACCTTTTTGTACTAACACCTACGGACGTCAGTGAGGGTGCATTTTTTGCGGGCTGAAGTGTACTTTTTATCGCTAGCAGTTTGGAATGGATGCGACTTTTTTGATCACTTTTATTCCATTTTTTAAGTGACATAAAATGATCAAAAAACGCAATTTTGGCGTTTGGAATTTTTTTTCTTCTGCGGTGTTCAGCGCTCGGGATAAATGATGTTATATTTTTATAGATCGGACTTTTTCGGACGCGGCGATACCAAATATGTGTAACTTTTTTATTATTTTATTGTTTTTATTTGTAAAATGGGGAAAGGGGGGTGATTTGAACTTTTAATACTTTTTTTTTGTACTTTAAAACTTTATTATTATTTTTTTTTTACATTAACATTGAGTCAACCTAGGGTGCTTGACCACTAGGTGGCACAATTGTCAATACAGTCTAATGCATTGCATAGGCAATGCATTAGAGTGTACCAAGATGGCGGTTTCCCCACTTCCTGTCTGCGGACGGAAGTGGGGCAAACCAGGACAAGGAAGTGACAGGAGCCTTCCCAAGGCTCCCCACTTCCATGTCCGGTGGTCGGATCGTTGCAGCTATACTGCGACGGTGCCGTTCACCCTGGCGATCGGTGCGCGGCACTGATCGTCATTCATTCAGACGCCGCGGCCATCTTTGCCGCGGTGTCTGATGGGTTAAACAGCGCGGGCGGGCGACACTGCCCGTTCACGCTGTAATGGCCGGGTGTTAGCGGCAATTAGCCGCTAACACCTGGCGGCTGTGTGGTGGGGTCGCGGAGCGATCCCCCTGTAAAGCCTCTTAGCGGCCCTGGGACGTACTCATACGCCCAGGGTCGTTAAGGGGTTAACCTTTCCCCTTGTATCACAATTCCATCAGTAACATAAGTTTTAAAACCATTAGAAAATCCTTAATAGATTACAGAAATAAATAACATAAGAGTGGGTGAAATAAGTATTGAAGTAGTGAAAAATAATATCGCCTGGTTCAACTGATGGTCTTTAAAAAGTTGTCTCATTACTAAGGTGCCAGAGAAGAAACATCTAATAATGGGTAAAACCAATGAGCTGTTTTAAGACCTTGACAATCTTATTGTTGCAAAACATAGTGATGGCATTGGTAATAGAGGAATTTCTAAGCTACTGAAGGTCCCAGTGAGCATTGTTGGGGCCATAATCCAAAAGTGGAAAGAACATCCTTTCACCATAAACCAGCTACAAACCAGGTGCTCCCCACAATATTTCAGAAGAGTGAAAAGAGCCAATGACCATCAGTGGAAATCTACAGAAGGATCTGGAATCAGCAGGTACAATTGTTTCAAAGAAAACAATAAGTAATACACTCAGCCTCCATGGTCTGTATGCACGCTCACCAAGCAAGACTCCATTGCTGAACAAAAAGTATGTTCAAACGCCTTTAAAGTTTTCTCAACAACATTTAGACAAGCCTCTATAATACTGGGAGAATATAGTCTGGTCAGATGAGACCAAATTTTTACCCTCTGTATACATGCTGTAATATGGGTATATCTTAGCATCCATATTATAGCCACAAAACCCTGCATTTCCTAAATTCTGTTGACCTAGAATAACCTTACCACAGGATCCAAAGGTGATCTAAATTCAGCTGAGCAGAACCACAAGTGGTCTGGGAGTGGCCTTTTTCTTTTATATGTACATTAGCAAACCAACTAGCATACTATTTTTTGTTAGCAACAGAAAGCAAGAATAATAAGGTTAAGCAAAGGAGGCAGGCAATAAAGTCAATAAATTTATGCATATATTTCAGATCTTTAAGCTGAAAATTCTGCTCATAATATTAATTAACTATTGAAAAAGGAAACATCCAACATTTTAATGTGTTTCTTTTGAAAATCCATCAGGTTGGGGCTAATGAAAGTTTTATGAGAGCAGCTGATGAGGTATTTATTAGATGCATTTGCTCAATGGTGTTTATTTGTCACTGTGATGTCTATAAGATTTACCACATAGTGTTGTAGTTCTCATATGGTCTTTTACTTCAGTGCTGAAAGGGTAGCAGAGCAAGTCTGAGCTCCCCCTGGGGCCAAAACAGAAGAATAAAAACAGCAAAACATTTGCATCTATTTAAGAATCTTGGTTCTAAGAGTTCTATCAGAGAAAGAAAAAATATATGTATCTCCAGGTTAAACAGAGCTGCTCAGAAACTTTGAAGGCAGCAAAACTCTTAAGGCAGATATTTATTGTCAGAAATGACCCTGGAATTCATGCCTTACTGATTAAAAAGACAAAGTCTAAGATGGTTATAATATTTTGCATTTTTACTTTTGCCGTTTACCATTGAACATCAGCTTAGGTGGCTGAAGAACCAATTTCATGTGTCTACTGTAAGAGGAAATGAACTGAGCCAAGGGCGAAAATAAAATTATACAAATGTTATTATAGACTAGCCTGCTCCTGTCCTAGTTTAATTCACAATTTGCTGCTAAGGGCTGTGCTTCTGGCTTTCGCCTTCCTGAATAAATCAACATTTGCTTACATCTAAATTATAGGGGGTACATGTGACTTTGTTTATTGTATAAATTATACACAAGGTTGATATATTAACTATTCACATTACTCCCGAAAGTAAAGCAAATGACATAAAACTGCTTGGGAAAATAGATTTACAGAAACTATTCTGGAAGACCAACATTTTTTCGATGCAAGCTTCAAATTTTGTTTTGTATCTATACTTTACCATATTTATATGTTAATCAGTCACCAGAATATACCAAGATTCTTCCAACAAAATGAAATTTCACGAATACTACTTTGTCACATACACACTTGTGACATGGGGTGCCACTGTAAGGGGTTAATCTATATCAAATCACTCAATCTTGTACTCACCTTTCACTCAGGTGGCATATTGAGAATAAATCACAACACAACACAATGCACGCACCAAAAAACATATACACTGCCACCACCTTTCTCAAGAAAGAAAACGGAGGGGAAGGACCTCCATCACCCCCCAAACACCGCTCACCATCACTTACAGTGTTAAGCACCATAATCAAGAACTGCTCGCCAGCAGTCACAGGGTTAAACACTGTAATCCAGCAGTGCTCCCCAGCAGTCTCAGGGTTAAACACTGTAATCAAGCCGTGCTCTCCAGCAGTCTCAGGGTTAAACACTTAAATCAAGGCTATGGATTATTAGAGCATACAAGGACCAAACTCATTAAAGTTTTAAGCTTTAATAGAAAAAAGTCCAGTGCTTACAGAAAATAAAAATAAATAAGATTACATACATACAATAAGAATTGTAAAATAGAAGGGAGAAATCCCAGAAAACACCTAACACAATGCATAGAATGTTCTCAGTCCTTGTGGTGAGGAAGAATTTGGGACACAGCTTAGATGATGGCTGAACCCCACGCTGTGATCACATTTTTCTGTTGAAAACATATTTTTACAGTCTATTCAATCAGTTCAGGTTTCACAGCTCTCCATCAGTTCTTTAGGGTAATTTTTTTCCCCTAGCTGGGTGATTAAGTGATAAAGGAGAAGGACAATCTACCTTATTGTATGTGTTCTTTGATTGGCCCATTTTAATGAGTGTTGGGGAATGTCAAGGTTCGGTGGACAGATCCTTACTATCCATCCTTTGCAGTAGATAAAACTCCAGGCTCAATGTTAAAAGTCATACTGGGAGATAACCTGTTACCCTTACCCTCAATAAATGAGGCATAGTGGTTTCTGTATAAAATTTTATGATGCTTGAATAAACCAACTTGTAGACAGTGGAATACATATAATCAATTTGTAGTTAGTTGGATATACTTAAACAATCCATAGTCTCTGGAATATTCTCTACATAACACACTTTACTTATACAGTTAGAAACAGACCCAATTATGATATCATCTTTTTTTCCTTAACAATCAGTTGCTTTCAGAGTCTCATTTCCCTTACATACTTACAGGGGCGTCACTAGGCAGTTTCATTCGGGTCACAAGCCCCGGACAAAACTGCCTGTCCCCCGAATCTAATCATCGGTTCTGTCTGCCTGAAGAACCTCAGCTTTGGGCTTGCCCCGGGCCACGGGTTGCGGGGAAGCCCGGGGTTTCTTACATGAGTTTGTTTTGTATTCACTAGTGTGAACGTGTTTCCCTGTTTGCTTGATTATTCCTGGCCAACCCCCGGGCCCACTCCTCCAGCACTCTTTTTAGTTAAGAGTTTTCTTTTGTGGAAACTTCTTTTCCTATCCTCTTGTGTTTTTTCCCCTAGGCTCAATTCCCCTTCCTTGGTTCCCTATTAAAGGTTCATTTCACTTCCATCTTTACCTGCTAAGGGGGTTTTTTGCGTTAGGAAAGCCCTTTCCCCTTTACATTTTGCCTTTTCGTTTTTGCCCTGCTTTTTCCCCTGTTTTTCCCCTGTTCCCTATGTTTTTGTATGCTGCACCTGAGGAAATTAATTTTGGGTTTGGGACTTGTTTACCCTCTTTGTCTCACGTTCTGTACCTCTCTGAAAATTGTTGCCCATTGACCGCCCCACTTCGCTTTTTTGTTCTGTGTCTGTTTGTCCTGTCTGTGTTTTTACTTATCATTTCAGCCCCAATCTTTGTTGGGGCCCTCCTATTAAGGGTCGGGTTCCCAAAAGGCAGGGACAGGGGCTGGGATCAGAGTCAGGGCCCACTTGTCTGTGTCTGTGAGTGTGTCCCTGACCGGTCCCTGACAGTTGGGTTCCAGGCTGCTGCTGGCCTGAAGCGCCGACAGTCTATGTGTGTATATATGTGTATGTATATGTCTGTGTATATAGTGTGTGTGTATATATATATTATATATATATATATATATATATATATATATGTGTGTGTGTGTGTATATAGTATATGTGTGTATATAGTGTATATGTATTCATGTGTATATAGTGTGTATATAATGTATACATGTGTGTATATGTGTGTGTATGTGTGTATATAGTGTATACATGTGTGTACATAGTGTATATGTCTGTGTATGTATGTATATAATGTATATGTCTGTGTATACATGTATATGTCTGTGTATATAGTGTATATGTCTGTGTACACGTGTGTGTATTTAGTTTATATGTCTGTGTATACATGTGTGTGTGCATATAGTGTATATGTCTGTGTATACATGTGTGTATATAGTGTATATGTCTGTGTATACATGTGTGTGTGTGTGTGTGTATATAGTGTATGTTTGTGTGTAAAGTGTATGGATTATATGTGTGTATGTGTATGTATATATGGATTATATATGGATTGTATATGTATATATATGGATTATATATTTATATATATGTGTATATATATGGATTATATATGTATTTATATGTGTATATGTGTATGTATATATGTATGTATGTATATGTGTATGTATATATGTATGTGTATGTATATATGGATTATATATGTATGTATATGTGTATGTATATATGGATTATACGTGTATGTATATATGGATTATACGTGTATGTTTATATGGATTATACGTGTATGTATATGTATGTATATGTGTATGTATATATGGAGTATATATGTATGTATATGTATGTGTATGTATATATGGAGTATACGTGTATGTATATATGGATTATATATGTATGTATACGTGTATGTATATATGGATTATATTATGTGTGTATATATGGATTATATATGTATGTATACGTGTGTGTATATATGGATTATATATGTATGTATACATGTGTGTGTATATATGGATTATATATGTATGTATACATGTGTGCTCATACATATCCACAATATTGCCCCATTCACATCACTAAAACATAATCCTGTTTGCTGCAGCAGGCTAAGGGTATGTTCACACTGTGTAAATTGCAAGGTGTATTTCGACCCTTATTTGCACTTCAATATGCCCGACATGCGCCTCACAATTACGGTAATTCATAGCTCTCATAGATTTTACCATATTTGTGGGGTGCACTTTGGGCACATTACAGCACAGTTATGCCCCACAAATACACTGTGTATGTTCACACCACGTAATGTCAGTCCGTACTTCAGCGCGTACTTGCGCTTCAATACGTCCAATGTATGGGCCAACATTATGGTAATTCATAGCTCTCATTCAGAGTTATGATTACCTGTTCTGGGGAGAATAAATATTGGTGAGAGCTGCAGAGGGACGCCCTGGCCACAGTTTTTTCTCTGTAAAAACACATGCCGCAGTTCACAATGGGACGTGAAATGCCGTGTGAACGCAACCCTACTGAGCAAAATTTAACACAAAGGGCCCAAGCCCCGGATGTTTTGGGACCCTAGCAATGCCCCTGCATACTTAAGGTATATCTACAAAATGCCATAATTGTCTACCAGGTGTTCACCTCTGTACAACTCTCACATATTAAAATAAACTGGGAGACAGTTCACTGATTGTCACTGCACTCTCCATACAGTTTAATTTAAGGATGGCCACACATGTGTCTGGTCCTCCCCATTGAAAGGGTTTTCCCAACTGGCTCTTTCACAGACCCTGCTCTCCACGGTTGGCTTAAAGAGCACCTATCACCTCCACACAAACACCCCAGAATTTATAGTAGTGAAAATTATTAACTTTTTTCCCTCAAA